>JASANF010005257.1:25000-30517 GCA_030248245.1 Trissonchulus sp. WLG1_4
GCCTATTGTTTAGTGCAACACTGGCAAGTGCTGGCCGCCTTGGTCTTCCTGAAAGCATTCGCAGGGGCGGCCTGTTTCCAAATTCCCTGGATCATAGCCATTGAACTGGTCGGCCCCAAACACCACTCGCTAATGCTGATTGTCATGTGTGTGGCTTTTGCTGTAGCCTGCGTCGTGCTAGCTGGTTAGTATAAAATAGATTTCATCAGATTGAAGCAATAATATACCTATTGGCTGGAATTCACAGTTTCAGTTTCAATTTACACGCAGTCTAAAACTTAGACTGGGTCTAAGTTAAACCCGCTTCGTGAATTCCACCCCATTGGAATCCCATTGGATTTAACGACTGTGCTAAAAATTTTGTTGGCTAACTAAATCATGCGGAAACTCAAAACACTTTCTTGCACAATTAGCAAAACAAAGCTAGAACATCTGCATACCTATCTCTATATCTGTATAACAGCGAAATTTCATTGGTGTCGAATCCATAATGAGAGAAGGGGGGGGGGGGTGGGGGACCCCCTTAAAAAAATCGACGTGCAGAGGAGGGTCCTGAAAATATGGGCAAAACTGGATAAAAGTGGGATTCTTCAAAACTTTTGTAAAATTTAGGTTATTTTTGGTCACTCAGGGGCAGAGGGGTGAAGGCCTTCCTAAAAGTTTGACTCTATTACATGTATGGTCGATTCATATTTACAGCCGTATGTTTGTTCAGCCGGAGAAATGACGAAGTATATAATCACGCCACAATCTGATATTCTACATAAATAGTGGCCAATTCGTCAACTTTTCGGCTGCAAGTATAAATCGACTAGGGTTGGGAGTCTCGGTCTTGGTTTCGCACTCCCGAGACCTGTCAACCATGGAATCGACCATAAAGCGGCTGCTTTCAGTCATTCTGCTTCAGGTCTAGCCTACGTCTGCACTACTTGGATTCAGCTGGTGCTAGCCGTCACGGTGCCAGTGGTTTTGCTGGCCGCCATTTATCCCTGGCTCGATGAATCGGTGCGCTGGCTCATAGCCACTGGGCGAATCAAAGAAGCCAAAAACCTACTACACAAAATAGCCACCATTAATGGAACCTATTTTGATGAGCAAAACATTGACGGATTGCTGCAGAACGAAAAGGTTAGTCGCCAATTTAAAATGGACATGAATAGTTGTTTTTAAAATGCTCTACGCAACAAACTAAGTTGTGACTTGATCTGAATAATAAATAATAACTTGAAAATAATGATAAACTACACAAAAGTCCGCTTAGCACATGCTAGCAATATTACTAGCAGAAAGACAAAAGCAGAAAAAATCCAAGCAAATTTTTCAATCTATTTTCCGTACACTTATTGACAACAATAAGTAGGACCCTGAATTATCTAACAGTGATGTGGATCGGATCGGATCGGTCCAAAATTTTGATGCCGATCCGATCCGGATACGGCGTTCCCATCCCATCCAGGCCCGGATCCGCCGATCCGATCCGATTCCAATTGCACAGCCTTAATGAAAGCTACAAAAATTAAATTTTGTGAAAATATGGATAACTATAACTTATTATATATAGTAGTATATTGTTAGCAGATTGAATCAACTTGTATATAGATGATAAGATGACACTTTTCCAACGAGAGCTGGTTCGACACTCCCATGACCAAACAATAGAAAATGGAAATGTCTTCAAAATTTTGAGTCACTCTATTGCGAATGCTTTTCAAGAGGCTGAAAAAAGGTTAAGGCTTGATCGTAAATGCATAAAGTTTTGAGAAAAAAGGTGTCTGTTTGGTCAAAAAAAGAAACCTAATGGCGGGTTTCTTAACTTATCATCGACGGCGACTAAAGTGACAAACTAAATTTCCTAAGAAAATTAATATGCTTTGATTTCCTAAACGCAAAGCGGAGTATTAGCTTTTTAGGTCGGCCTATAGGATGATTTTGGTCATCTGACATGCAAATTACGTGCGGTGGCTAGTTGGATATAAGGTGTATCTCTGAAATCAGGGGTGGACGCGAGTCGTGAGTACCAACGCGTTGGGCTTTGAATTTGAGCCGTACCCACGGGTAGTCGATACCCACACTTCAGACGCTACATTTTTTCAAACTCGCGAACCCTCAAAAACTTTTCATGCCATATACCAATCTTACAGAAATTTGGGTATACACATGATGTGTGTGTAATATTACCATTCGCCATTCGGCTAAAGTAGATGTGAACAATGTACAGATGTACACTGTGCAACTTATACTTGGGCATCAGCTAAAGACAAACGATCATCAGATACGGTATTATAAAATAGTGGGTCGGAGTGGGTCGTGACTACGCTTTTACGGCGCGGGTTGGATTGTGGGTTGCCCACGAGTGTCAAGTGGCGAATTGGGTTCGGTCTCGGGTCGAAAATTTTGACCCGCGTCGACCCCTGCCTGTAACTAACACTGAACAACTCTTGTGTTAACTAAAACAATGTTGGAAGATTGTTTTTGTATGCGAAGCTTACGATCACAGATGTCTACACTGTCAGAATTCAGCACGTGTCTTTACGTGACTTCAATGATGAAAAACCTCCCCCTCCACTTAGGTATGTATAAACTGTATACTTCTGCTAATATAAAAAGCCAATATGGATATTGTGCGTTTGATTGATCGCTCAAAAATATTTTGAAATTACGCAAAATTTTGTTAAATTACAAAATTTTAGGGTAGAAATTCAAAATTTATACTACTGATCCGGATCGCCGATCCAAAATGTTAAAGCGGATCCGATCCGGCGATGCGATCCGGTAAATTCTGCGATGCGATCCGGCGATCCGATCCATGTCACGTCACTCTTATATAATATAAATTAATACTTGCCTGTATCAAACCAAAATAACTGCGGCCTAATTACCGACTAGTGGTCACCTAGCCCTACTGCAACTTCTACTGGTCAATATTAAACATTCAATGAATTTCTAATCAAAGTATAAGTGCAGCTTACTATGACATTATAATCTACTATTATATTTTTCTATTGCAGACAGAACAGGAGCAGCATAAGCACACAACCTATGGCATGTGGACAGTGTTCAGCTACAGCTGGAATCTAGCTGCCAAGGCCCTCATCATAACTTTTGTCTGGGGCACCAATGTCATCGTCTACTCCGGCCTAACGCTAAACATAGAGAACCTAGGGGGAAACCAGTATTTGGTGTTCGCACTCACGTCGCTAGTGGAGATTCCGGCCGCAGTATTCTGCGTCGTGACCGATCGGGTGGGTAGAGTCACCCCGATGGCGCTTAGTCTCATGGTGGCCGGACTAGCTAGTATCGGCTGTGCCGCAGTGCCGGCCAGCGCCACCTGGGCCATCATCCTTTTCGCCACCATCAGCAAACTGTGCATCACCATCAGTTTCGACCTGATATATTTGGTATCGGGCGTGCTTTTCCCCACGGTCATCAGGGCCTCGGGCATGGGCTTTGTGAGTATGGCCAGTTCCATCATGAACATCCCCACGCCTTTTATTGTCTATACGGCCAGAATTCAGCCGATGCTGCCCATGCTTGTGTTTGGGTTTCTAGGACTAACCGCGGGGTGTCTGGCCATATTTCTGCCAGAGACAATGGGAGAACCACTGCCCGATACACTAGAGGCTGGGGAATATTACAAAGTGAACATGAAATCGTTTTGGCAAAATGCAACCTTAGCTTATGGACGAGGGAAGCGTAAGCCTTCCCTGATCGATGCACCACCACCGATCAGACGCACTTCTGTACTCTAAGCTATAGAGTACAGTATATAGACCCTATTGCTATGACCTCCCACGCCCCAAGCAAGAACTTTACTGGACTGACCCCTAGAATTGCCCTAAATAGCATTTTCTGTAAGATATCTGTAGATATCCAACTAGGTGTGTAGAGTATTTTTAAAGTAAAAAAAGCGTGTTTTATTATACTACTACAAGAGCACCATTTTTTGTATTTGAGTATTGCATTGGAATAATATATAGTCAAGTTCAAAAATATGTATACATACTGCATATTTGATAAATAGATAGAAGGATTAACAAGCCCAACCTGCGGCAAAACCTTCAGTAAGTATTAAGAATTATGTTAAAGTAAGCTGACCAGCAGGTCAGCTAAAACCTGTTGTGCAGCAGATAATTATCTTATTGTAAAATGTGTATGCAAAAGTTCAATGCGTTTTTATGCAATCTTACATTAAGTTGTTTATGCAAAAACTGGAAAGAGTTTTAATTATCTAACAACAAATTATGTAGGAATGGGTTGTTTTGATGAGTGAGAAGTGTATTCATTCTTTCATGACCAAAAATGACTACAGTTCGCAGGAAACATAAGATGCTGCCAACAAAATTATCTGGTCAAATGTTGGTACTATCAGATCAGCAATGTGACACACGCGCACTATGTGACACACATGAACTAAACAAACGCACATTGACATTTTTCCAGCTTACAGTGTAACTTTCGCACTAGACATTGATGTGACGCTCGCGCAGTAGCTCTAATATGCAAAGCAAACTAACGCACAGACGTATTGCACTACAAGCCCAGTGTATTCCGCCAGAAATCAAAAATAGAGACCTGTTGTGCTGTGGCACAACAGGAAAAACGAACAAAGAAAGAATAATGAGGAAAGAACTGTTCGCAGGAATTCCTAAAGCCGATGGATGGCTCGACTTATATATACTTAAAGCTTATATCCATTCAGTCGAAAAAGTGGGGCAAAACACACCACTTGGGTGACCCATATATTTTTGCAAACTAAAGAACCATACGTACGGATGCTATCACAGTCTCTAATTTCTACTAACCTATCACACTGGTAATTCTAATAATAACCCCCGACGACTACTATGACAGAACCACTGCCCGATACACTAGAGGCTGGGGAATATTACAAAGTGAACATGAAATCGTTTCGGCAAAATGCAACCTTAGCTTATGGACGAGGGAAGCGTAAGCCTTCACTGATCGATGTACCCCCACCGATTAGACGCACTTCTGTACTTAAGCTACACATACAGTTAGATCACTGCAGCCGCTGTATCTTATTTGCTTCATTCGCTCCAATCAAAAACCGTACTAGACTGACCCTTCGAATTGCCCTAAATACGATTTTGTCTAAAGTATACACCCATATATAGAAACTGTTTTAACGTTAAAGACTGACTGTCTGCATGAATTGGACGAGGCAGGGACGTAATTTTTTCTGCCATCTCCGATTTGCGTCAAATTTACCCATATGCTAGGCCTATAAGTGTATGAATTGTGCAAACTTTTACCTGCTACCGTCATCATAAGGTCAGAATACTCAGCAGTCAAAGTTTCATTTATAATACAAACCTAAATATATTTTAGGGTTATCTGTCTGCAGAAAATCAGCCTTTTCTAACTAGGGGTATTAAACTATTTTTAAGCTTAAAAATTGCTAACTAGACTAGTAATCATGAATAGTATTTTCAATCATGATTAGTATATGCAATGCACTATACGTTACCCATTGATAAGCTATTCACTGTACAAAAA
>JASANF010005258.1:0-28019 GCA_030248245.1 Trissonchulus sp. WLG1_4
TAGTCGTTTTAATTTCATGAGCTCTCGTTGAGTCGTTACTCTAGAGGTCATTTGACGGCTTTTGATCAGTTTTTTTAAGATCAGTATAACTATATATTTTTTTAAATTGCTGAATAAATAAATAAAAATGTTTTTGTTGTTTGCTTGATATGGTGTATATATAGCCAATACGCTGTTACAGATACATACAATTTATACGCACTAGTGCCTCACCGCTGTGCACTTTTCTTTATGGTGCCTAAAGACTGCATTTTTTTGGGGTCCAAACGGTGTGCATATTTCCAGTGCAGTGCCTAATCGCTGTGCACTTTTCATAGTGCCCTATTGTTACGCATTATGGAATCACGCGGCCCACGACCGCAGTTATTTTTGCCGGGCCGGCCCCGGGCTGTTGCAGTCGGCCCCGGTTGTTGTTGTATTGTTGCCCCGGTGGGCCCCGGTTGGCTTGATCCGTCACAAAGCCTGCTAAAATCTAAGAACGACTGTAGCACACTAATAATTTACATAAAACTGTAACCTTTTACATTACAAACACAAAACTGCCATTTAAGGTGGTAGTGTGGCCAAAGCAGTTTTGCTCTTATGTTGCAAAAGGAGTGCTTCTTGCTTTGAAATTGTACGTTCACTCAGAAACTAGTCCAATGCTCTACTGTGTCAAATAATTACTGCCAAACATTTGACTACCTATTTCTACCAATACCTTGAACCAATCACCACTTGTAAGCCAGACATCACACAATAGGGACATAAAACTTCAAAAAAATCAGGCCAGACATCAGATTGGCCAGCTTGTGAAGTACGCGTAACGTGTCGACGCACATTTTTTTGCCACAAATAGAAAAAACAAGATCAAAAATGGTGTGTGCATAAACTACAATATCCTTATAAACATTCTAGACGTATATACGCCTGTATAACAAACTAGACGAAGAAATTGATAATTTTGGTAAAATTATCGAATGTGAATATGTTTCCAAAACGTCATTTTTCCGAGTTTGCGACCTCCTTGCTAAATGTATACCGCATCAATTTTGATAAAACTTGGCAAAAATACTTGCATTGACACATATTTTCAACATATATAAAAACGATGTCTTAACTTTTACTGAACAAGTTTTACAGTTGCGCTAAATCGAATGCTTTCACGACACTACCCCGTTAAAGTAGCATTGTTAATCCCAAGCTGTTGCTTTGACAAGTTAGCACGAGCTCTCGCACCTTACACTTTTGCTGTGGAATGACTAAATGAATAGCATGACTTTCTATCTCACCGTTCATAGTTCAGTGTGACAGCGGTGATCAACGTATATGAAGATCACAGATTAAATTGTGTTTTAGCTAAAGTTTCAACCATTCAAGACAGACGGCTTCTCGCTGTACCTAAGAGGAAGCAATACAAGATCAGGCTTATGTTCAGTGAAGTAGTACATACGTACGACGTATACTACGTATATATGTACGCAAGACCGTTGAGCACTAAGTTGCACTAGACCGGCTAATATATCCAACATAGAACACAAAAATAAGTATACCATCAAATGGTATATCACACAATCTTGGCTCGAATCCTGTCAACGCGATTTTTCAATTTTGGCCACCGAGTGCAATAGTATGGAGTATTTTACAATATGAACTAAACTAGTCTTGGTTCGAAATTTTTTAATCATGACACTGAAACAACATCAGCTAACGGAATTATTTCAGAAAATTTTCTACTAAGCCTGTAATCTGTTTGACACATGTTTGCTCCCATAAAAATTGGCATGCCATTTCATTGCCAGTTCAAGTGTATATCTCAGCAAGTCATGAAATCGGTTGTTCTCCTTCTGGCGATGGCGGTGGTGGCCACAGCATATACTCCGGTCCGAAGAAGGCCAGTGCTGCATCCACATAACCACCGTACCCAGCATGAACAGTCAGAGGTAAGAAGTCTGAAGTGTGGCCCGATTTATCGAAGCGAACTGTTCGTCATCAAAAATGTTCGTCGTTGAAAAAACAAATGTTCGTCGATGAAAACGCAAATGTTCGTCGTTGAAAAAACAAATGTTCGTCGATGAAAACGCAAATGTTCGTCGTTGGAAAAGCAAATGTTCGTCATCAAATTTTTTTTGATGACAAACGTTGGTCTTTTAGAACATAATTAATCATTATTATTGTTAACATCATTAACATTTAGAACATTATTAACATCATTAACATTTTGAACAGTATTAACATCATTAACATTTAGCAAGCATCATCATTAACAGCAAACGGCTTGTTAGGCATAAAGCTAAAATAAATGGCATCAACCAAGTTTATTGATGTACAATTTTATCATTGCACTTCAAAATGGTTAACAAAAATATTATTTGTACCTTATTTGCACTTTGCGTTTGATTCTATTTACACCAATTTTGACTTAGCCGATTCTCAGCCAAGCCTAGCAAATCTTGACGATATTAATAAAAGTAGAAAGACAAAGCCGAGGCGTTAAACGTTTTTGGATTTTAACTCAGGTATAAAATTTTGCATTCTTTGAAATTTATCAAAGTTAAATGTACACTCTCGGCCAGAAATACTGACCCTTCGTCTTCGCCAAAGTAAAGATGTGAAAGCCCTAGCGCAGTGAGGTCGCTTGACAAAATGTTTTTATTTACTATTTATTTATTTATTTGTTTGTTTTTAATTTGTTTATTTATTTATTTACTTATTTATTTATTTATGTATGTATTTATTTATTTATATTTTTATTTATATAATTGTTTATTTATTGATTTATTTATTTATCATTTATTTATTTATTTTTTATTTATTTTTATTTATATTTTTATTTAATTATTTACTAAAAACTCAGCGTCCAGACAGCCGTTTACTTAACGTTTACTGATGTAACGACATACAAAAGCCACTCATGACACCAAATAATTTGCATAAGGTATGATACATACGTAGGTACGTACGTACACACAGTCACATTTCATGTACGTATCTTCTTACGATAGTTAAGTAGTCTAGGTTTACACCTCCTCCCGTTTTGAGACTGGACCCTCAGGCTCTTTGCAATACGCACTACGGCCATAAACCGACCTGAATATTACAAGATGATGTTCTGTTTGACCAAGCATTCCAGTTCTGGTGGTGGGGGTGGGAGGCTCTCATGGTTGATCACAGGGCGCAAATCCTCGAACTCTTCTTGTCGGCATCCTTGGCCGGCTAAACGGGGATAGTATCAGGTCAGCTCATAGGCTTTTTTCTGCCAAATGTCAAAAAAGGCTTTAAGTCCCTTATGGTTCAGATGGAACTGGTCTCTTTCTAGTAGTCCACAGTCAATGTCTCCGTTACGGAATGGTTTGAAAGCAGTATGGTTTACGGGGTCAATGATGACGACTTTGGTTCTTCGTGAACTGATTTTCGTCACCTGCTCTGTGATATAAGCGTTAAACGCAGCCACTTGGGGAATTTGGCGAGTAGGGTACGGAAGGGAAAGAATAATTGTGCGGCAACCTCCCTTCTTTTTAAGCTTTTTTGTTGCTAACCATCCTTTTCGCCATAGAGACTTGGGACGCTTGGCTGAAGGCCTTTTTTGGCTGCTCGCTCAATGATCTGCTCTGGTCGCCCTCCGCTCATGGGGTAGACGGATCGAACAAATTTTGCTTGAATATCTTCCAATAAAAGCATGGAGCCCCACGGTTGTTCCTGGGGTAGAAATGTAGAGTTATACACAACAAAGTGTATACACAACACGTGCAAAAATCGTAGGCGGGACCTAAACTAAAAAAGCAGGGTCCAGACAGACGGTTACTTAACACACTGATGTAACGACATACAACAGCCAGACAAGATAAATTTGCATAATGTTTGGCATGATACATACGTCGGTACGTACTTACACACAGTCACATTTCATGTACATATCTTCTTAGGATAGTTAGGTAGTCTAGGTTTACAATTTATTTATTTATCTATTTATTATTTATTTATTTATTTATTTAATTAATTATTTATTTATTTATTTATTTATTTATTGATTTATTTGATTATTTGTTTATTTATTTATTATTTATTTATTTATTTTAGACTCATGGAACTGCCGCTGATGCAGACGCATCGGCTGAAGGTGACGCCGTCGTGGGAAAGAATTTGTTTGGAAAGGACACTTCTGTTGCTGAAGCAGGAGCTATCGGAGACGCTGACGCTCTGGCACTCATCGGGGGACACAATCGAAAAGAATCCCATGAACACAGACGCGGAGGTTTACTTGGAAAATAAATTTGTGCTGAACGGATCGCTATTGAAACCTTTCTTGAATCGTTGCATGAAATCATTCTATGTGTTAATATTAGTAAATCTAATCTTTTTTACTTTTAATGCGAAATGTAACAGATACAATAAGTAGACGAAAAAATATACTTGAGAATTGATAAGAAACAAACTAGTCTGATTGTGCAAGAAAATATGACGATCTTTTATTGTCTAGTATAATCAATGTAATTTGTAAACAGACTGAACCTAAACCTTGGGTTTCGATTTCAGTGATTGAATTCAAATCGAATATACGTAAGCGTTCAGTACATTACTCAGCATTAAAATATCTTTGTTGTGTTTCTTATAGAGCTGGGACCGGTTCCACTTTACCGGTTCCGGTTCCGGTTCCAGGGTACCGGTTCCGGTTCCGGTTCCGGTTCCGGTTCCGGTTCTAGAAAATTGCCGGTTCCCGGTTCCAAATTCGGTTCCAATTTTTTATTGATGATTTACGTAAATTTTTTCCATATTTATATTTTACATGTTTTTGACGCTCTGACGACTTTATAATTGACAAAATAGCATGAATTTTAAAAATATAACTGATATAGAGGACTACCTGATCGATGTAATCGGTTTTGTACTGTTTTCTGTCGTCTAATGTCAATGTGATGTCACATGTGAGCGCCTACACAGAATTATTTTCCTTTTTTCCAATCTTAAGATAGCGCTCCGAATAACTGACTTTGGGCAATAAAACTTTTCAAACATGGTTTTAGGCCTTCGGTCTTAAAGAAAGTTTGTTCAGCAGTTCAACTTCAGGTTTCTGAAATAGGGCTATAGTCTTCAATTTCCAAAATTACTGTCAGCTGTGAAAACCGATCCGGATGACACTTTGCAAGCTGTTAGAGCAGATGTATATGAAGGAACCTAACTGCTTGAATTGTAATTATTATAATTTGCCTCAATATGATGGACTTTTAAAACGTCACTTTTGATAAAACTTAACGAAAAATTTGCCAGCACTAACTAAAATTCGAAAAAAATGGCATCTTTGCAAGATAATTGTCTTTAATTTGAGCTATCAATTGTGTAAATTTGGTTAAGGCACCGTTGAGCTAGTCGTTTCAAAAAATAGCCAATTTCTGCAAAATGTCAATTTTGATGCTGTCATAAAATTTGCTAAGGTTCTTCCAAAGCTCTCTAACTTTGCAAAAATAGGTGCCTAGTGCCTATCTTGGTTGCACTTGTGCAAAAAAATTCGTATTAGCAAGAAAAAGAAAAATTATAGCAATTTGATTTGTTACTCAGAGCGCTCCCTTAATTTTATGCCACGATTGTCAAAATAGTTACTTTTATCCCACAAAGGTAAAAAAATTGCTATAATCGTATAACGGGAGCGGGGTCAAACATTCGTAAGTTGAGTAGAGGAAGTTCCCAACCAAAGCGGGTGGGGCACCCACAAGTTTTTGTGTTGTTAAATATTTTTTCATTTTTCATGTCGAGGTCTGCTTAGGTTCGAGCGCGCAACGAATAAGGACATAGAATTAATTGAGTGCTTAGCACTCAGCCACAGCCAAATAAGCCGTGTATACAAAATATTTTTGGGCTGATCGAACTATTATCTTGTGGAAAATTGCATTCAATTGCAAAATTTTTTGAAAAGATCTAAGCTTGTCAACAAACAAATTTCTGTGCATACTGGTTTTCAAAATTTAGAATTAATTTTTTCCTAATACTATTAGCAAGTCCGAAATTTCATTTTTCTCCTGTCTTTCCCAAACATAGCGACAATTTAGGCTAGATAAAAGAAATACGAGACTAGTTACCCAGGTTCGATGTGTGGGTCTTGTGAAAGCCTAGTTACATAGTGCGAAGTAGCCTTGTTTGACTAAAGAGGTATTCGGAGAGTTTATTATTTTAATCCAAAATTTTGTCATTCGACAGATACGGCAAAAATCCGAGATATTTAATTGATTCTACTTGTTGAAGTTTTATATTACCATATGAGACAGAAAAACTAGGTTTGCTGACATTAAAAGAATGGAAACAGGAAATTTTTGTTTTTTCGGTATTCACAGCAATGTCCCGTTAGTAAAAATAAATTCTGAGTTTCCCTTGGTAAAAAAACTGGTGTTGGTGTATATTGAATTACCTAAATATTTTTAAGAATTTACTTGATATTCTCATTTTTGCTGAAATCATTTGTTGCGTACGTAGTAACTATGCTATAAAGCACAAACAGACAGTCAACAGTTGATAAGTGTTTCCTGTATGCCAACTGAAAAATGTTGTAACGATCATCTGTTTCAAGCCTGTCTTGTAGCTCTTGATTTCCGGAGTGCCATTTTAGACCAAACGCTGTAATAAACCATTTCATGCTAAAAATATGCAAATAAAAAATTTATAAAGCTAAACTAAAGCTTGTTTATTTGTAAAAAAAAGCAGCAAATTTTTTTTGAACTGTAGAAAAATTGAATAAAAGTTACCAGTTTTTTAAATTTAGCTTCAACTAAAGCTGAAACTTTACAGATGACGTAATATTTACAACCAAACAAACATTATGGGTTGCTGGACCTCTACCCGCCGACTCGATCCAAAAATTAAGCCAACCCGTTTCCAAATGTCATGGATCCTAAGACAGTTACCAAAGTTAGCTGCACCATAAAACGCCTGCACATAAAATTTAAACTATGGCAGGTTCGGTAGCAAAACTAAAATGCACAGACAGAACTGTAAAATATCATTGATGATCAAAGAAAAATATGATGGAACCGGTTGGAACCGGCACCATGCCGGTTCCGGTTCCGGTTCCGGTTCCAAAATTGCTGCCGGTTCGGTTCCGGTTCCGGTTCCGGTTCCGGTTCCATCCGGTTCCAGTGGAACCGATCCCATCTCTAGTTTCTTACCTTCAAGAACACAAGCAATCCATGTACACAAAGTTTTGTTTAAAAGCTCATAAACTATGTACTCTCCAGTACAGATCACAACTCACCACAAGTTCATAATGCACTACAGATGCAAACAAGCAAAAGTTTACTGCGAGAGTAATCCAGTGAGTGAGTAGGGTGAACGTTTCACAACATTCGGCCTGTTGCGCAGTAAAAATTAATTGCAAACAAAAGTAACTTTTAACAATTCAAGAGTGAATCATTGAAAGAATATTAAACTCTGCCTGAATTACAGTTAAGGTGGTAGTTGCGTTTTCGAGGTTTCTGTGATTTCTATGTAAACTTTGCGCCACCAGTACTCAAGTTATAAGTGACGCCTGAGCATAAATTTTTGGGACAGTATTGTAAAGGTCAAAATCCCCAGGCATGTCTCTCACTTTTTTGAAATTTCACCTGTGGACTTTTTTAGGGGGTTTTAATTACAAGAAAATATTTAAAATTTTCGGTGCGTTTGCTTTTCAGCTATTTTCTCAGTAAATTGACTAGTTATTAAAAAAGTGGGGGACATGCCTGGGGATTTTAGACATGTCAAAAACCTTACCAACTTTCAGCCCCAAGAGGTAATCGTATGATTCAGAGCTGTGGCGCAAACTTTTTGTAAAAAATTTTAATATTTTGGAAAGGACCTTTCTTTAGTCGCTTATACTGGAAAGAAAAACACAGGTTAAATTTCAAGGCATGGCATACATTTAGGAAAGATATTGTTCTACCTAATTCAAAAGACCGCTTGTGATTTGAATTTGTAAACGCTGAGCTATGGCTTTTTAAAAAACACCTAAAAACGCAATTACCCCCTTAATTGTTTTAACTAATCTTGTGCTGTGGCCAGTTGAAGTCGGTAAATGTAAAAAACCCAAAATTTCAAGTCACCCCAGTACACAAAGTCCCAAGCTGCAGTCGAATTTATACTTTTTAATTTTCTGAGCTCGTATTTTTTGGCGCCGGTGTAGGTTTGGGCAAAATGAACAGTATTTTCAACAGAAGGAGTCATTCATTATGCGTAGTTTGTTTGAATTAAGTAGGTAGTGTCGCGAAAGCAGTCAATTTTGCGCGACTACATAACTTTTTCAGTGAAAGATGTTCTTTATATATTCTAAATATGTTTCAAGGCAAACATTTTTGCCAAGTTTCAGAAAAAATTGATGCAGCATACAGTTAGCAGTGAAGTCGCAAAGTCGGAAAAATGACGTTTTGAAAAGCTATTTACATTCGATAATTTCGTCACAATTAAAAAACTTTTTGTTTAGATTCTTTACACAAAGTAAAAGCACATATACTCTAGTTTATGCACACAAAATTTAGTGCAAATTGCTTGAGTAGTTGCGGAGTAATGGCTGTTGGAACTGTGAAACTGTGCGTAACCTGTCAAGTGCTCACAGCAATAATGATAAATTCTGAAAAATTTAGACACTTATTTTGAAATCAAAAGAAAAACGAACCTTTATTTTTTATTTTTCTAATTTGTGGCAAAAAATTGTGCGTCCACACATTATGTGTACTTCACAAGCTGGCCAATCTGATATCTGGCTTGATTTTTTGAACTTTTATGTCTCTATTGTGTGATGTCTGGCTCACAAATGTTGATTGGTTAAAATATTGGTTGTTATTTTCTATTCTACGAACCGAAAATAACTACAGTTTAACTTTATTAGTTACATTATGCATCTTAACTAAATAGAGAGAGAGAGAGAGACTTCATTTCTGCTAATCCAGCATAGATTTAGTCACAGTAATTTTCTTTTCTGTGGTATCTTGGATGTATAACTCTCGAGACTTCACTGTTTTCCAACGTCCGTGAATGCTTATGTCTTCTCTGCTCACTCCTCTACTTGCAGCGTAGGTTGCACCGCCAGATCGGAATGAATGAAGTCCAAGGCTTGACAGTGAAATTTTGCTTTTTTGCGCCCAATGTCGAACTTCTTGACGCATGGTTGAGTAGCTGACGTGGCCTTGAGTTGTTGAGGAATCGCTATAGGTCTTCGCACAGATTTTATTACCTAAAATTCTGGGGAACAAAAAAGGGGAACAGCCGCACCTGCTTTTATCTAGCAGTTTTATGTAAGATAAAGTTATACGCACAGGACAGAGAGATCCAGATTTACCAGCGATAAGGATAGTATCGCCTTTACCTTCTTGATCAGTTTTACTAGAACGAATTGTGCATTTAATAGTATTGTTTGAAATTTCTATATCGTCGCGACGTATCTTGAGAGCTTCTGCCGATCGCAAAAATCCGTAAAATAGTAAGACGCAGAAGCAAGCTACACGAAGAGTCTTGATAGTCTGAGGGCTCTGCATTATAGTATCCAATAGAGATGTTAGTTCGCTGAATTTTATTGGTTGTCTTTGGCTAGGCTGCGAAGTTCTAGCGACCCTTTTAGCACCTTCCAGAGTGAGTTTAATTAACGAGTTATCACACTCACAGTTTAGTCCTTTAACAGTTGAAATGTACTTAATGGCAGAAAAGGCTTGGTTGACAGCAGAGAAGCTCAACCCTTTCTGCACTAAACTAGCCAAGTAGAGCGCTATTGGAACAGAACGTATTGTATCCTTTTGCCAAATTTCCATTTTTAGGCACCAGTTAACAAATTGATCGTAGGCTCGGGTGTAGTTATTTAGTGTATTAGATGATTTGCTGTTACCAGTTACATACGCTAACCATTCGCTAGTACTCGTTAGTCGTGATATTATGATTTTCTTATGATTACAGTGGTCCGCAATTTCGTTCTTTAATCCTGAAATGTAATAGCCGCTCACAGACTTTTAAAGGTTGTAAAGTTACGAAAATAAATAAATAAAACTAGCTTAATGAGCAGCTGGCTATTGTGAAAGCAGAAGGTGAAGTGATCAGCAAACTACAATTTATACTAGTGAACTAAGTTTTTATGTGTTGAACTCTAATTGGCTAATTATTTGCGTGTAGTATTCTGATTGGCTAACTCTAGCCAATCAGATGTAGCCGTGTCCAGCTCGCTGTAACTGCAGCATCGGCTGTTATTTGAAAAAGTTAAACTTAAAATATTGGTAGTCTAGTGTCTGGCAGTATTTATTTGACACCATATGGCATTTCACTAGTTTCTCAGTGAACATACGATTTCAAAGCAAAAAGTTCTCATTTTGCAGCCTATGAGCAAAACTGCTTTGGCGACGCTACCACCTTAAATGAAAATTTAGTAATTAAATCACAAAAAAACTAAAGAAACTAAACTCAAGCATGTTTATTTTTAAAATTGAAAAATAAACGCAAAACATTAAGAAAAAACATTAGACCAAAAAATTATTTGATTTTCACGTTAAATAATACAGTCAAAAATGTACAACAGCAATAACCACTCAAAAATTACAGCGGTTATGAAGAAAACAAAGAAAAACATTGCCAAATTGCATCGCAAGGGCGAGGGTTGAGAGCGTTTTCTATGTGGTTAGGACGTACACTGACTAAGTATTGTCACTAATTGTCACATTACATCGCAATGTTTCAATGCCCGTTTCACACGATGGAGAACACGCGTGGAGTGCCCGTTGAGGCCTCCCATGGAGTCCCACATGGTGCCACATGACGTCCCACCACGGGGTTCCACATGATGCCACATGACGTCCCACCACGGGGTCCCACATGGTGCCACATGACGTCCCACCATGGGGTCCCACATGATGCCACATGACGTCCCACCACGGGGTCCCACATGGTGCCACATGACGTCCCACCACGGGGTCCCACATGATGCCACATGACGTCCCACCACGGGGTCCCACATGGTGCCACATGACGTCCCACCACGGGGTCCCACATGGTGCCACATGACGTCCCACCACGGGGTCCCACATGATGCCACATGACGTCCCACCACGGGGTCCCACATGATGCCACATGACGTCCCACCACGGGGTCCCACATGGTGCCACATGACGTCCCACCACGGGGTCCCACATGGTGCCACATGACGTCCCACCACGGGGTCCCACATGATGCCACATGACGTCCCACCACGGGATCCCACATGGTGCCACATGACGTCCCACCACGGGGTCCCACATGGTGCCCCATGACGTCCCACCACGGGGTCCCACATGATGCTACATGACGTCCCACCACGGGGTCCCACATGATGCCACATGACGTCCCACCACGGGGTCCCACATGGTGCCACATGACGTCCCACCACGGGGTCCCACATGGTGCCACATGACGTCCCACCACGGGGTCCCACATGGTGCCACATGACGTCCCACCACGGGGTCCCACATGATGCCACATGACGTCCCACCATGGGGTCCCACATGGTGCCACATGACGTCCCACCACGGGGTCCCACATGGTGCCACATGACGTCCCACCACGGGGTCCCACATGTTGCCACATGACGTCCCACCACGGGGTCCCACATGGTGCCACATGACGTCCCACCACGGGGTCTCACATGCGGCACAATGTGACATCGTGTGACACCACATGGGAGCCGCACGTGGGGAAAAATCAGAATCGCTCGCCGTGCGATCTTCCATATGGCAATACATGCAATAGCCAGTTAGTAAGCCCTATTGATGATCTCGTGACAATTGCTTGAAGGACAATTTAAGGCATAAAATCAATCATCTGAGTTAATTGTTTCACATTTGGTTAGTCTTTCAAAGAGTAGGTTTCTTTCTTTCAAGAGTACGTATGTTAGCTGTTGAATTCTATTTAAGGGGCACTCTGAGTAACTTCCAATAAATCAAATTGCTATAATTTTTAGTTTCTTGCTGATACGAACTTTTTTGATTAAGTGCCATCAGTATAGACAGCAGGCAAGTATTTTTCAAAGTTTGATGAGTCTCAGCGATTTTATGACTGCATCTAAATTAAAATTTTGAAAAAACTGACTAATTTTTGAAATGACGTAGCTCAGTGGTGCCTCAACCAAACTTAACAATCTATAGCTTAAATTAAACACAATTATCTTGCCGAGGTGCCATTTTTCGCCTAGCATCGCGGACATGCTGCGACCATTATCTCCCGAAGAGGGCCACAACTGTGGGGGGTACCCCCCTACACGGATGAAGGCATAGCCCTTAACTGTGGGGGGGATCCCTCACAAATCAGACCATAAATCTCAAACGTTGGGGGGACCCCCCACAAATGAGGGTATACCCTCAATTGTGGGGGGATCCCCCCACGTTTCCGACAACCTACAAAATGACCCGGAGATACCCTGCCGCCGCTTTTTGAGGTGAACTTTTTCCCAGGGGTATTTTGAGGTGGTGAACTGGAATAAAGGCTTATTTTTGTCACCATGGACCCAAATGACTTCCATGGCCTACAGTACCCACTGGGGGTTATTTTTTCAGAAGTGGAAATTTTTGGTGTGTAAGGGTTATTTTGGCCCCTGAACACGAATCTGGAGTCTACTTTCGTCTAGGATCTTCGTGGACTCAAATATGCCAGGCTTTTTTATAAGAACCCTTGCCAGAAAAATATATCCAAGCCTTTCCAATTAACAAGTTGGAGGCATTTCCGAGCTGAGTTCTATAAAAATATGAGGTGTCTGTCAGTACAATATGTCAACTAGTTTTGGCTATGTTCACGTGAAATATATACTTGACAATTCACTCATTGGCTGACCAGACGTAATGCAATGCTTTCATTTGACAACGCACTCATAACACTGCTGATACTCGAATCGATTTACAAGTCACTTATGAGGATAACTGTTTTTGAAGATATATGGGTAGCGAGATCGCGCGATTGGAGTGGGTGGTGTGATTTTCACAAAGAGCTCAAATGGATAAGTTTTCTTTTGCAATAAGTTTTCTTTAATCTAAATTAACTTTTAGGAGACTTTTTTACTACATACGTAAGCTTATTTGACTTGAAGACTAGTATATTTAAAAGTAGCATAGCTTTGATTTTCGACTTCTGATATTAAATTTCACAAAACATTCAACCAAAATTTAAAGTTTGATTACTTAAAATTTAAAAATCAAAATCTTACAACAAAAAAGAAGATAAATTGGAAGCCTATAATGCATAAGCTTAGAATTCAAATTTTTGTTCTCTAAATTTTCAGCAACAATTTATAACACATTCACTCAAGTTGCGCGGTAAAAATACAGTCTACGTTTCCGCTTCTGAGAGCCATACATAATGCTTAGCAGTTACAACAAAGAAGTTTCAAATATTTACGATCACTTACTACTACACGATGCAATGGCCCTGATTGCTGCTAAATTTGGTTTTTTGCGTAACGAGAACCTACGTTAAGTTTGAATTTTAATATTGTTTTTTCACTCATTTACGGTTTACTAAGAGCCTGTTCACAAATTCGGATTGACTGGACTGGATTGGCTGAGTTGACGGCAGTAACTCAACACAGAAGCATGAGACCTTTTCCAAATTATTCTCAGTTCCTCCTCTGTTTAAATTGCATAAATGTGCAAGTCTCAGAAAGATACCTACTTACATGTGTCGACTTATTGCAGTTAATTCAATTAGTCTAGTCCCGTGAGTCCAAATTTTTGAACAGCCCCTAAGAAATTACGCTGAACAAGAAATATTACGTTTAAAATCATACGTTGTAGTTTTGAATTATGTACTAAATAGGCAACGATCGTTATCAGTCGTCGTTAATATATAAACTGGTAATAAGTTACGTAATAACGCTAGTTAGTCTGTTAGTTATGAGGTTAACAACACACGTATGTTGTGTGTTTTTGATCTACAGTACTAATCTTACTGTAATTGATTGATTCAGTGACTACTGTATTGTACTGTATTGTACAGATTGATTAATTTAAGTTTCATCTTATATCAGCAAAATAGACTATAAAATTGATAATAACGACTAGTATACTTCAAAGGCCTACAATTGAAAATGTATTTTCTATTAATTTTGTATTCTGTACAATGTATATGCAACCTGTAAATGTCAGATTTGACGATTACCACTAAGTATTATGTCAACAAGCAGCAATTTCATGCAAAATTTATGGAGTTCTTACCCATGACCACGACCAGCCTTGCGGTCTCCACCAGTATTAGTAATTCTGAGTGCAAATCATATTCGGTAGAAGCTAAATCACTTGGAAGAATTTGCTTCAAAGGAAGTTAAACCTGTCGCTACCTACTATATTTTTATTTTTAACATTCGGAATGGTTTTCTGGCATTAGGGCCGATTCATGCCTATAGCCGTATATATGTCCGTTCAGCTGACGAAATTTCGAAATAATCGACACTAATAGTGTAGAAGTTCAGATTGTGGCGTGATTATTTCGTAAGTTTGTCGGTTGAAGGGACATAGGGCTGTAAGTATGAATAGACTGTCCTGTAGGAAGATCTACGGCCGTTTGCACCAACCTTATTCTCGAGTTATTCTTATTCTCATGTTATTCTCGAGTGCTGTTCACCATTTTACAGTATTCAAAAATTATATTCAGCGTATGGTAATTAGTTAATGGGCACCCATTATCAAGGAAACAGTGAAAACAAATCTAATGACTAAGTCTTTAGGGTTGAATCAGATAAGCTATTCCTGAGTTATTCTATTCTCAAGCTATTCTAGTTTGGTGCAAGCCAGTGCTAGTCTTACAATTTACTTGGTCCTTTAGGACAAAGCTTCGCTATTTTGGTAACGAAGTACCAACCAGTAACCACCAACTGTAAACTTTTTGTCATGTCATTCAATGCAAGAATAATAAAATTTTACAATTTGTAATAAGCTATAAACATGCAAAAATCGATGAATACAGCCCCAAAACATCTTTTGGAATTTTTTTAAACTTTTTTGGGCTAGTTATTTTAATTAAAGGCATATATTGGGAATTTTTTGGCCATTCACAGCACAGAAATGTGTGGCACTTTTCTGACAGGTTTAGACCTAACGGTTATATTCTGGTAAAAACAGCCTAAATCAGGCATCATTTATTGGCTAGCCGCATGCAGAAAATAGACCTTTAACTATTTTTGCTCGTACCGCTACTTGGTGGAACTCATACGTGGGTAGCAAATTCTGAGTGGGGGGGGAAGTACTAGTTGTTTTTTAAAATTTATATCGTACTTATTAGTTGTGGGTGGAACATTGCCTGTTTTATAGGCTACTTGTTTTTTACCTGTTTTATAAGCTACCTAAACAAACTTAAAATTACTTGAATCCATCCCATAGTTTCTGAAACAAAAAATGTCGGGTGCTTTGAAAATAAGAAACACCAAAATTAAGTAAAAAACACTTAATTTGCCATTTCTGGGCCTACAGTAACCCACGAAACTAGCACGAATAGCAACACCAACAAAAGTTGGCTAGCTGGCCGCCTGGGCCAGCTTACACACAAAACACGATCACACATAACGGTAAGTTTACACACAAACACACACACATTTTTCTCCCAGCGATTACACGTAACACGTGCAATTCGCTAGGGCAAATCAAATGTAAGGTCCTGTCGCTACTGTGGTAGCGACAGGAAAAAGTGTGGTCTCGGTTCGGTAAAAACGAGTCATAAATCATAACGAACTGACTAACATTTCATGTAAGCTAGTGATTCATCAACCAGTGAGTGAGTTAACTGAGAGGTACTAAATCAGGATTCAGGACCTCTGTATTTTGAAAATAACAACAGTAACCGTGAGTTCCTAGCATTTTATGAATCAATATTTGAGACAAATATCAAAGTGAAGCATTGAATACTTTTAATTTTATGTTGATAAGGAACAGAGTTGGCGAGTCTGATCTGTTGATTGCCATCAACTTTATTTTGTTGATTTTTTGAATTTTCGCATTGTTTCTGTTATTTTCCCACAATATAGCCTTTTAAGAATCTAAAATAAAATAGTGCTTGTTATTGGGGTTAGTATAACAGCAACGCAAATATGTATGTATACGCCACTACAACCTCTACGACAATAGTGATATTCATAAAATCTACCACTACTACCATTACTAGTTACTACTACTCTACCTCATCTACTAGAACAGCAATCATTACTACTGCTACACTCATTACCACAACCACTACTACGCCTATTACAACACCACAAGCACTAAAACAAAAAAGATAAAACAACAGCTACTCCTACCTACTGCCGATAGTAGAATTAACGTTACATCTCCTAAACAATTACTACTGGTGCGAGTAAGGCCATGACAACAGCAGATAATACAGTGACAACAGCTAGTGTCACTTCTGCGACCGTTACCACAACCAAATTCACCAGAACTACTAGTTGAACTATAACGAAACTACCTATTATCACACCAACTGAAAAGCCGCAACCACAACGACGAGAACGACTGCCATACTGGCTAAAACAAGAAGAATTGCTTCAAAGGTCATTCACTGAAAATATTGAAAATATTGAAGAAGGAAGAATATGCAGCGATTGAAACCACAGCACCCTCAATATTGGACAAGCTTCACGTAAAGGGCTGACATAAAAACTTGGAATTAAAAAGAACAGTACAAAACCATTCAAAGCATGGAATTACGAGCACAAGGTTGGGCACGGTATATCCGAACATTATAAAAATTTCAAAAATAATCAAAAAAAGATAAGGTGACAAATGAAAAATGAAAAAGAAAAACAGAACTGAAACAGACAGGACAGAAAATGCGTGAAAATCGATCGATATAGAAAAACGAAAACTAAGAAATGAAATGAAAAATACAAAGCGCAAAACAACAACAACCAAAAAACCTGAGGAAGGCACAAAGAAAATTGCAACAAACTGTTTAACAATAAAACAAGAGGACTGGAAAAATAACTAGAAGTATCAAACCGGAGACAGCTGAGCAGAAGTAAACTCTGGAAATCTAAGAATAATAATTGGAACAGGTAGCGTGCTAACTTAGGACATCGGAAACTACCTGCAGTCATTATATCCATTATCAAACAGAAAATCAACTTTCGATACAAAAGAACTGAACACCAAAAAAAATTTTTTTCAAATACACCGTCTATAAAAGAACAGCGAGCAAAGACAAGTAAATAGAAAAAATACACAGAGCAAATAGAAATAATTATGCCAAAAGCCTGTTAAAATTCACCTACCAAGAATCGAAAATGTGACTAAATCATGCAGATTCTGGGTAAAAAGTATTTTTAAACCCTTGAGGAGCTAGAAAAGAAAAGCGATGGATTGCATTGAGTTGAATACGAGAACACTGAATACAGCAGCCCTTCCGCTACTACGACTATTACCGCCACAACTATCACTGCCATAATCCTTCAGTAAAGCTACCACGACCGTTGCTATCACATTGTTCCTCAAAGTTCATGTCAGTGCAATTGCTGAAGTACTGCCACTTCTGCCCACACCACTCACTTTATGTACAAACGGCAATGCTACGTATCTCTGTTGCAAAGGAAATTTGAAATCTAATCATTTGTGGTAACTTAAAATCAAGAAAATAGAAACATCGAAATGTGCACTACGAAGACGCTATGAGGTCAAGCAAAACAAAGGGAAAACTAATCAGCAAAGTAGCCCAAATCAACTTTGAAACGAATTCAGAAAACATGTTTACTAAAAAAATATTTTAAACCTCGACTATACAAAAAGATGAAAAATGAAAATCAGAAAATGAACCTATGAAATACGCGAATACTAAAAAACAACGAACAAGAAATGTCTTCACTGAAGCAAAAGTGACAAGTAATCACAAGAATGTGTAATGTGAAAAAGTTTAGTAAATATCAAACTTAGAAGCCAAGCAAACTATGAGGTCGCTGTGAAGATAATCATGCAAAAAATAAAATAGCTAAATAGTTTGAAAACTAGTAAACAAAGAGTGAAATTTGATATGATGGTCTCTTATGAATGTCAGAAGCATAAAAATAGAATTAATCATTTTTGTGATTTTGAATAAATAAATTAATGAATGAAAATAAAAAAGGAAAGGTTGTAAAAAAGCAGTGTCAGAAATAAGAAAAAATTTATAAATGGGAAGAGGTCTAAAACTAAAAAAAAATCAGAAACGCCAGTGAAGAAGTAAAAAGAACAGTTTAATAAAATAAAAATAGGAATTATGTGAAGAAGTACAGAAAATAAAAAGTGAAAATGGATAAATATTATGAGTCCAGTCTAAAAGCAGTCAAGCTGACAAACAGTTCAAATCACTCAATATATGTATATCTGAAGATTATTAAGATTAGTTATATCAAGAGTATGAAATTAGTCATTGCCAAAATCTGACAAGAAGAAAAGTCAAAGTTGTGAAGAAATGAACCAAACAATATACATATTCTTCGCCAATATAAAAAGGGGGCACAGTAATTCAAGATGCCGTTGTCCTCATTCGAAGTTCCGACCCCCACCGCGGCTCTTGCAAAACGTATGTGGTCATATAGCTGCATACACGCAACAAACAGAAACATTACTTGTATGTTGTATGTAACTTGTTTTTGATTTTGAATATTATTAAAATATGCTATGTACCACACTAAACCTCCAATTACACATCAAACCTTGATTTGTGCTGTCCTTGGGTAACCAACCCCATACACACAATCAAGCTCTATCCATATGCCAGGTTAAGAGGGTAAGATTGCCCTAACCAACACAGTGGCGGATAGTAACAAAAAAAATAACACTGCTACTCAGGTGACCAGTTATCTGAGCCTGTAAAGGTAGTCTTGTTTATAACTAGCCTTTAGCTATATCCGAGCGGAACCCCCTTTAGAGTAGACTCCCAAGGATCAAAATATTCAGGATCACAAAAAAACCCAAGAATGTACTTTTCACCAAAAAATTAAAAAATTTTTCGACCGTAAGAATTGTATCTTAATTTTACCCATTCCGCGTGAGAATATGTGTTGCCTAGAGCGTGTAGCAACAGCGAATAGCAGTACAGAAAACAGCGAAGCCTGGCATATTTGAGTCTACAAAGATCCTAGACGAGAGATCCTACCATCATTTGTGGGGTGGTCCCCCCCACCCTCGTTTGAGACCTATGATTTGATTCTTGGGGGGTCCCCCCCACAGTTGTGGCCTTTTTCGGGAGATAATGGTCGCAGCATTTCCGCGGCGGCCAAGCTGGGATTGAGAAGAGTGGCATACTCTTCTTATTATGCACTCTTGGTAATATGTACTTATAAACGTTGAGTCCAACAAAATTTAATTAACATAATATTAGTCGTAGAGTAAAATAGGAAATCACAAGCAATTAAAATGGCCTTGTTTAAGAGCTAAAGTAGTATTTAAAGTTCATGCCTTCCGCATTGAGCCATCAAAATAATCATTGAAATAGGATTATCTTGAATTGGGAAAAGTTTACTTTTATCACAAGATGCTGGGTTGAGTTCTTAAACAAGGCCTGTGTGGTCTGCTAAAATAGCAACTGCCTAAAACTTCTGTTGTTTATCCCAGAAGGTTATTCTTGTGTTCATCTTTCTTCTGTTTCCCTCCGAGCATCCAAACAGTGTCGGCATCACCCACGGCGCTGCCTTCAGCAACAGATGTGTCCTTTCCGAACAAGCCTTTCCCAAATGTTGCGTCACCTTCAGCCGAAGCGGAACCTTCTGCAGCATTGCCTTGAGTCTGAAAACATTACAGTCTCTAAAGGCCTATTCACATGAGGGCGCATGAGCGGGCGCATGCGCGGGCGCATTCTATTTTCACACTGCCTGCTGCATTATTTCACACAATGCAGCATGCAAGTGTGCGTGTGCGTACGCTGGTGCGCACGCTCATGCGACCGTTCATGCGCCATGGCGTGAGCCATGGCGTACGCCATAGAGCAAAATGCGCCCTCACTCAGGCCTTAACTCAATATTTGCTGAGAATAGGAAAATCAAGCATGGACATGAGTATACTGCACGAAGATATGTTGAGCGTGTGGGCTTTACATATTTATTAGTAGTATAGCGTATCCGTACGCTATACTACTTATATTTTCACTACTACTACTACTACTACTACATTACTACTACTATTACAAAAAGTTTAATTTTAAACTAATTGGAGACCTGTTTCTAACACTCTCACGAAAGCTTTACACACGATCAATGGAAGAAAACAAGGGTTATCTCAAGTATTTTTGTTCCTTCTAGAGAAGGAACTATTGTTTTGAAATTAACTGCACATAGCGTTTAACGCTACTGAGCAGGCTGCATAGCCAGTATGTTTTACGTGTATTTTCAGCTTGGGAGCTGGCTGCTGATTTTTGTCTGCGTATATGCAGAAAAATCAATAATCGATGTACACTGCTGTAACAATGTACTTTTTCAAACTCGGCACCGGGATGTTTCACCAGCAGTATATAAGAGCCATTAGAAACCACTGCTTATCGCTTCTTGTTCTTAGAGCTGATTTGCTCAGCTCAGATCAAAGTGTCACTTTTGAGCCAAATGGCTCGTGCAGCGGGATGCTTAACATCCTGCAGCACTTTTTTGTACGTACTACGTATTTAGATTAAGTAAGAATAGGAGCTAGTTATAAAGTAGAGTAAGATATATACGAAGTATAGCTTACGGTATGTATGGAATAGAGAACCAATTCATTTAAACCTGAAAGGTAGACACCGGGGAAGGAACCTTGCCCCTTTTGGGGCCTACTTGTTATAAGTCATCCGCCTGCCGGCTTATTGCTCAGAAAGTGTTTCTGATTTATTACGTTTTGCACATATTGTGTGTAGGGTAAAAACATACAGTGGTTACGGTCAATTTTAAAGCTGGTGCCGTAATACAGTGCATCTAGAACATCTAGAATATTTATTACCTTTATATTTATTATTTAAAACCTTTGTATGTTTTGAATTGAGATCATAATATTGGCCAGTGCCACCTACATATTCAGCTAGACATTTTTTGCGTTGAATTCGAAGATTTAAATCAGAATATCTTGTGATTGTCAATAGACGACGGTAAATACAGCAAGACAGTTACTGCCATGTTTGCGATGATGTCAGCATTGCAACATATGGTAGAACTGAATGCACATCTGACAGTCTATGAATTTTTCTTTAGTTTTTTGAGTTTTTTCCAAAAAGTATATTCTGTTTTTTCATTGGCCCTGTTACTTTGTTTTTGAATATTCATTTTGTAATTACTGTTTTTTGTGTTGTAAATGCAGGGCCCTTACCTCGTTGACCTAGCCCTTTTGGCTTTCCGTTTGGCATTGAATTTGTAGTCACGTTTAGTAGTTATAATATTGAGCGCGCAATTGAGCCTAAATCACACATATTTCAGCTATATTTTAAGAACCTAAACTTAGTCTAAAAAGTAGTTTAATTACGTTCCAATTATGTTTTGAGTTATGTTCTAAAAGGGGAAACCTGTTCTGAACCTAAAATGTAAAGTTTGAATTAGTGTTGATAAAAGTGCAATGCAAGCTAGATGGTTGGCTTGAGGGGAATGGCGGACGCCGGTCGGGTTTAAATTATCGGGGGAAAATTCACAGATTTCAGCAGGGAGTAACTCTGAGTCTAGTGGACCGGCGCTCTTGAGTTAGGAGACCAAATTTACTGTTTAGTTTGTTGTTATTCGCGTGTTTGATACTGTATTTTACAATTCGTTCCACTGCATAAATTCTCGTGTCAGGCTCTTCAATAAAGCCTTATTTTTAGCTTTGTGTTCGCGTGTACTGGTGCAATATTTGGTCTCTGCGTTGGTGTTACTAGGGCCCGTATAGGTACCACTTAGAGTGCTCCCGAACCTGAGTGCTGAGCAAATTCTAGACTTGTAGTTTCGACGCCCTAGCGTCAAGTTGTTATCACTGCGTGCTCTCCGGCACAGCTAGGCACCGGTCACGGACATTGAGACTAGCCCGCCAGCTCACGCGGATGACATAAGACCGGGGGCCGCAGTATAACAAAGTGGCGACCGTGAACTAGGCTTTGGAGCACCTAAGACGCCTCGACGTGTGCCCGAATTTTCAAATTTTTGTTTAAAATTCCCCGTATTTTTGTATTTTTAACCGGTTGAAGACCCGGTCAGTGGAACCAATTGTGCATATAATACACCCCCCCCTCACGAGTATAACTACTGGTTTTCCTGTGCAATTTTGGGTAAAATTTTGGGTTAATTTCAGTGAAGTTTGGAGCAAAATAGTAAGTTTGTGAATTTTATATGATTTTAGTGTTATTTGATTTTTGTGAATTGTAACGGAATTTTTACAGAATTTTGTCAGGGGAGTAGAGTGTAAGAAGGGGAGCAAGTTTTGACCGCTCCTGACCCCGAAATTTTGATTTTTCAGACGAATTTCTTCCCCCCCCCTAAGCCTAAGCCTAAGCCTGAACTGTGATTTTTCGAGAGGGGTCTGCTGCAAAATTTAGCGACTAAAAGTAAATTCTAGTGCCAGAATCGGAATCTACGGTAGTGAAAACCCTAGAAAACACATTTTTCGCAAAAATTTTGACAGATTTTAATCCGGTTTTTCGCCGAAAACATTTCAAGCTACACTGTTGGAGGACACCATTTTGAGCAACACGTACGTATATAATTTTTGAATTTTTGGAATTTTCGTTTCGAATTGCGATTTTCGGTAACCTCCCCCTACCCTATTATTAAATACACCCTACCCCCCTGCTCTAGTCAATTTTTCTGGAAAATTCCCGGATTTTCAGCGAAATATAGGCCGGAATAGCCTTTTTCTGATAATTGCTAAAAGTGCGAAATTTTTACATATTTATTCTTAGTTTTTGATTTATATTGCCAAGATACGTCAGTAATTTCTAGTTACCGGCTATTTTCATGCTTTCTTTGCAATTCTATTAGAAAAGACGAGTATATATTGTTGAAATTTTCGTTGTGTGTGTTATTTTCAAGTGTTTTAGATTATATACACTTGCCTTTCAGGATCCTGTCTACCTCGGTCGTGGTCAAGTTTATTTTTCCTTTGCTGTTTTTAGATTTTATAGTAGTATTTTATTAGTTTAATTTGTTAGTGTTGATCTATAATAAACTTTTGTAATTAGAAATTGTGATTTGAGTACTAAATTTTGAACCGGTTGAAATTAGTGTGTTGAATATATACTTGATATTTGTAGTTTCCTATCGAAATAGGTTATTGATTTTGAACACTAATTTGCATTTAGTATTTCAATTTGTTGAAATTATTCAATTATAGCCGTATTGTGTATATTTTTAGTGCTTTTCAGCTTATATTTTTCAGAAATCTCTGGAAACCAGTACTACGGACCCCCCAATCAGCGATTTGTACACAGTTACCGATATCGACCCAACCCGCCAGTCAAACCTCATACCTCACACAACTATAAAATCTGCAGCGTGTAACTCCTGAGGTAATTGTTATAATATTTGACGTTAATTTATGAAAATTTTTGTTGATTTTTAGTATTTTGTCATCTGTTACAGTCTTGACGCCTAAGCCTGAAACTTTGAAATCAAAGCGGTCGAGGGTCAAATTTTTCCAGCTACACAATTTTCACCGGGTCAAGGTGAAAATAAGTCGCTAGTGGCACCCCAAACTTAGGGAAATTTTTGTTTGACAAAAATTTTCACGTTTTTGGTTAAAATTTCACATTTTTCGACAAATTTAGCCTGATTTTCAGCATTTTTGCAGTATATCCAAAAATCGCGATTTCGGTTAAAATTTTTCTGATCAGTTTCTGAAAACGGTTTCAATTGCAAGCTAATATAATAAATTTACGGAATTTATTTTGATTTGAAGCAGAATTCATATTTTGACCTTGTAACCGGTGAAAAGTTTGGAGCTAAAAATTTGCCATTTGTAGTATTTCATTATATACATCTCGAATTTTTGAATTTTCTTCACGTAATGAATACCTCAGGCGGTGCACGAATTCCACGCACACCAGTTCGACCCAACTCAGAAACTACGGATTTCGATTCGTCGACCTACCGAGTCGACCCTCCCCACCCCGAACAGTCGGCCATTGGCCAAGTGACTCTGAACGTGCCACAGGATACTGAAGGCACGAGTGTAGGCGCTACAGTAGGTAGGGATTTAATAGGCCGGGGCGCTTGCGCCGGCCATGTAACTTTTGCAGATTGCTCCTCCGACGAGGAATACCACCGCAGACTGACGCGCGAGCAAAAGCGCAAGCTGGAGCTGAAGCGAGCGGCCAAACAAGCCGCCAGTCTCGCACAACAACTGGAGTCTGCCACCCTCCAAGGAGCAGCCGCACACCTACATACGCCACGACAGCCAGATCCACAAGCCGAAATAGGCGCAGTGGCGCGGGTTCAGGGACACACACAGCACACACAGAGTTCAACACATGCGTTGGCTGATGGCCAACAAATAGTAGTAACAACAATGGGGTTCGAGAACGGAACTAGTACACCGAACTTGCAGCTCGGAGCATCAAACCTCCCAGTGCAAACCACCTCGCACAATGGCCAACAGCTCTCTATGCCGGCGACTACGCCAAAATTTCCCAATTTTCCGGCTACCACGCCCAAATACCCAAATTTTTGTCCACCTAAATTATTGAATGAGCAGTCTGAACTGCCAACTGAACCAATGTTCCTCTACACACGCACAAACACTACACATACATACACTCAGCCGATTTTTGCAGTCGATCAGGTGGAAACAGCATGCAATACAGGGTTTCAGCAGCAAGCACATACTATCCAACGTGAACCTCAGTTTCAGTGGAACCCCACAACGCAGAATCAGACACGAATGTCACAATTCCCCGCAGTGCGCACGCAATATGCGTCTACACCCACAAATTTGGAAATGGAGCAGGGTCCGCAAATTGCGCAAAACATCTTACATTTGGGGAATAATACGGGACTGCATGGGGAGCAAAACCAGTGCTTTTCAACATCCAAAATTACGAATTTTGGTCCAATGCCGGGGTATATAAACCCGAGCAATTTTGGTGGGAACCCAGTGGGGACACAACAACCCCAACCCCCAGCCTACGACCCCCAGAAATTACAGGGGATGCTAAAATTTGTCGCAGATTTGCCTGTTTTTGACCATGATATTACAAAATTGACTCTGCAAGAATGGCTTCAAAGCCTCACCATGCGACTGCAAATGGCCATGGTTCCAGAGGAACATTGCGGCAGAATTTTGTGCTTCAAATTGGGAGGCCGAGTTAGTCTCTATGCCTCAAAATTGCCTCAGGGGACAAACCAAAATTTTCGTACATTGGTAGAACATTTGACACCCGTGTTCGGTGCCCGAAAAATGACCAAAAATGACTATCACCGTCAGTTCATGGACCGACGGCAGCGGGCAGGTGAGCCCGTACGGGACTACCTGAGGGAGCTCCAAACATTGGCACAAGAGATCTTGGTTGACGGAGACGAGCGAGACGCAAATGTAGCGCAACATATTTTCAGTGGTGTGATCCCAGAAGTACAAAAGGTACTCGCGCCTATATATTGCGAAGGCTCGCCTCCCTTGACCAAGGTCGTGAACCTTCTTGATTTACTCTTCCCGATAGGTTGTTCGTCCCCTGCATGGGTCCAATCAGTGAGCACAGACCAGAATGGTCAAAGAGGCAGACCCGAGCACACACCAGCACAATTCAATCGACAGACACGTCCCCCAATTTCTCGAACAGCTTTCACACCAAGGCAGCAAAACGAGCCTAGTGTTGAATCAAAATTATTGCAAGCCATTCAAGATTTGAAATTGGAAATTCGAAACAGCAGCACGAATGAACGGCAAGTGCGAGGTGGGGAGCACTTTAGCAACGAGAGACAACGGAGCTACTCTCCGGCTCGTTCAGGGGCATACTTTGGTAGACGCGGTTTTGGTTATCAAGAACGTGAAATTCCACGGTGCAATAATTGCAATAGACGTGGCCACCTTACCCGTGAGTGCCGCAGCCCACGGCAAGGAATGAACCGCACCTCCTTCTTCGATAGCCGACGCCAACCACCTGCCAATATGAGTAGACTAGGTAGATGGAGAAACAATGACAACCGCTATGGAAATTATGCTCGAAACTACCGCAGCTACTCACCCAACAACAACACACAACAACGATTCAATGATAATACACAGTATGCACCACATAATAACAACATGAGTCCACGCAGCTATAACAACGATGCACGTGAGCAGATTCACTACGTACAGCACAATAGCAACCCTATCATGCACGCACCACCGCAGTGGCAGCCACAACCTGTGCTGTACCCACCACAATATGTCTACCCACAGTATATACCCTACGGCAGTGCACCACCGTTACCTACAGCAGTACAATCTGAAAATAACACAGGAACGGAACAGGCTACACCTGTAGGGGATACACAGGAAGTGAACATGGTGACACATGAGTGGATAGCTATGCAGCACACTAGCCCTAAGCATGCGATGCTAGATACGGAGATGCATTTGGACACTGACCAACAAATTAGTGAACCTGAACACACATATCACGTGACTGCAGGTGGAATCTCAACGAAGGTAGCTAGTTGTCAAACGGCAGAGGTGCACACAATATACCCAATGCTGTTTAAAGCTAAAGCGTCACATGCCCCACACACTGTTGTTACTCATACATGTGCAGTGTCACCACCAATAATATTGATAACACCACCCGACTGTGATGAGACTGATACAAGCAATGTGCTCGAAAACCCGAAGTCAAAAACGGACATGGTAGATTCCGAAAAACTGCTTCTGAACCCTAAGAGTCACACCGAGACACAACAACAGGGACAGTCTCGAAATAACTACAGCGACTCGGAATCACAGACTACTGACACGGACACCTGGACTGACACCACCGAGGTAGGGACAAATACTCAACCCAAACGACCTCGAAAGAAAAACAAAAAGACCAAATCAGTAGTGACACCCAAGGGAAAGGTAAACCGACCGCCAATCTACAGAACTCATACGCAAAAACGCATGCAATCACTGAAGGATCGTGTCCGCGAATTGGAACAATCGCTGGAAATACTGAAATCGATTGTGCAAGTGAAAGTGGAAAATGGCCCAGTCTCACACATGCAAGATATCATTAGCATTAATATCCCAATAGTGAGTGTGCAAATTTTGGGTAAAACAGTCCCAGCACTGATCGACACTGGAGCCTCAATGTCACTGGTGACAAAACGCCTCTTTATGAGCTTGCAGCAAGATAGCCAGTTATATGTGACCACCCCTCGAGTTCAGGCAGCTACATCAGCTAACATGTCAGCAATATATTTTGAAGGGGATGTGGAGCTCCCAGTTGAGTTTGAGGGACACCAATGCAAATGGCCATTTTCCATTATTCCGAACTGCACACGGGATTTGATCCTAGGATTTGATTTTTTACAGCGATACGGCTTCATGATTGCATGTGCGCAAAGAGCAGTCAAATTAGAAGCCGACAAGATATCAGATTGGTCGCCGTTATTACCCCCACACTTGACCATGTCCATAACGACAGAAGATAAAGCACACACAGTGTAGACTAATATATACCTTAGGACTACTAATTATACTAATAATGTATTAGAAATTGGGTATTGGTTGAAAATTTAGAGCGTTGGATATTTATTTCGGGTATAACTTCATAATTTCTTTAAGCTAGGGTGAGTTAGAAAATGAATTTGAAATTATAGTGGTGTTAATTATTTCGTAGTTGGTATTCTTTATCTAAAAATTTGGGGAGTATAATTTCTAAACAAAAGGAATAATAAATTATAGACAGTGACTAAAAATGTTTTCTTTTGGATATAGAAATTTTAAATTTAGTCCATGCGTACTATTTATTGTCTGCACATATATTGCTTGTACTGTCAGTATCACCAATAAAATCACCGTTGTGTCATCACGCGTCGTCTGAGTAAAATCGAGCCAATACAATCATGGCTTAAATACATAAAAGTACAAAAAGAGTATAGGGTTGTGTGTCGCACTGTACTTGTACTCATACACATCCACATCAATACTAACAATTATTTGTATACTGTTGCAGAAATTAAT
>JASANF010005259.1:0-12997 GCA_030248245.1 Trissonchulus sp. WLG1_4
CGAGATAATAAAAAGGCTGCCAGATACTTTTTGTCTATCTGTGCTAGCTTGCGAACGTCGAAAATAATGACGTGTCGCGTGAGTAGAGTAAATATATTTCAATATTTCGAAATTTCTCTCTACATTGTGAGCGTAGTGTTCAAATTTATTATTTAAAACTAAAATTTAAATTATTTTGATAAATTCGTAATTATAATTGAACGGGGGAGCTAGCCTGAATCCGACTCGGCAAAAAAACAAAATTTGAATTCTACTCATGAGTGGTCTGGCTTGACACTGTCGACGTTCTAAAACGGGGTGTTTTAAAAACTAAAATTTTGAATAGGGGATAGGTATTGAAGCGCAAGAGCCGTTGAGGACTAGGACTAGGTCCCCCTAAGCATAGTAGATATTCTGAGTTAGGTTTTACTTGTTTTCTCCCTGTTACAAATTTTATTTGTTGTTTTTGAAAATAAAACCGTATTTTCTTCAATAAATATGTCTAAATTTTATTACTTGTACGCGTTATTTTTGGACCCTCGTAAGGTTGGAGGGCCTTGTAGGTGTAGTGGTGACTGCATGTGTGACCCCGGACCTAGGTAAGGCTTGATCTGAGCGAGTTTGAGCTGTTTGCCCCGGTCAGCAAACGTTATTTTGCATTCCACTTGTGCTCGGGCGCACGGTCAATTTTGTCCTTCGGCCCTCGCCTCCCCGGCCTAAATCCCAAGAGCCCCGTGGTTTGCAGCATAACAATTGTGTACCTAGTGAAAAACGGGTTAGGTTATGAAATTTGGTTAATCAACTTTCGGCTGTGTCATGCGAGAACTTTGACTTCTGACTCGGACTGAACTATACGATCACTTCTTTAGGTTCACTATCAACACCATATACTGACAATGGAAAACATACGTTGAAAACAGGGAGTCACATTTAGGTACTGAATGCTTTATACTGATTTAGTTCACTGATTTACCTAATCTCCTGGCTATGTCGGATCTCTCAACTCCACTCAGCTCATAGGGTAGCAGATATTCGTTCTAAATGTTTGTATTTTTACGGAAAAATAGATGTTTGCTTTTTAGCCAGAAGTCTTGACTAAGCGGATTTTTTCCCAAAATTGATACTATTTTGAACTTTTAACATGCTTAGAAGCAAAAAGCGCCAAAAATTGACCCATGGGGGAACAACAATTCTTAACAATACGTTGTATACTCGAAAAAGCTGATGAAAAACCAAGAGTGACAAGGGCTGTTTTTAGACGTTCAAATGTATTTTCAGCATAAATAACTTTATTATCGAACAATGTACAAAAATCACAAGCAAAATCAAATGAAAACAGGCATAACTTACTTTTACGGCACAAACAATTCTAACATACTCGTCATAACCTTTTCAACTTTGAATTCAATTATTAATGTAGTTGATGATAAAAATATAAAAATCAACTTCAATGCAATAACATGACTTAATTGGTTTAGCTTTACAGGTGCATAATGATAGTAAGGTGGCAATTTAGATACAGAGTCTTCAGACGACAAATATTTTTTCTCAATTCGGTCTATTAATCCAAATTCCCTTGCATGAATAAGATACGAATTAAATTGGTTCCTTAAATGAGTAGCGTTTTTGTTTACCATAGAAGAATACCAGTCTACGAGTTTTGGATTTTCTTCAAAAAAATTCAAGTTGTATTTTCTAGAATTATATTTCAACACCGCTATATCTCCATAGAAAAACGATTTGGGATGACGTTTTAAGTGCCGCATTGCGTAATCAAAACTAAAAATTTTCCAAGGTCGTTTCGTATATACTCCTGTTTTTGTTCGAAATAACATCGATGCGACTTGACTGTGCCATGCAGATCCATTTGAACTAGATATCCATTCAAAACCGTTATCTAATGCGTTTTGAGTGTCTTTTAAATTTTTCCATGGCATACTAAAGGATGATAGGGCAGACCCACATTTAAATTCAGCGCTGATATAACAGCTTATGAACGTTAACAGTAACGGAGTGACTCGTAATAACCATTTGTAATTTTTCATAAGCGACTGTAACACAAATGCTAGTAAAATCAAGCCCATTGCTTCAATGCCAATGTAACCATTCAACAGCCCTCCATTGGTGCTTTCTTGGTTTGCTAAGTTCATTCCATGTAAAAATCCAAAGTCCATCTGTAGTACTGGATATGTAAACTCGACAACCTTCATTCGAGACTCTGTTATGCTTATCTCAGATGTTGTTATATTAACGACATTTTGTAGAACGTCTCGAACCATTCCGGTAGCAACACCTGTTGTTTGATTGTAATCGCCGTAACTGTAATCATATGGGGATAAAAACCTGAAAAACATGTTTTGCGCAGTGTATTACTAATCATTTATGTTTATCGCATTTTCACAAAAAAATTGCTCAAATGTTTGACCTTCTGCCCGCTTCTGCGGGGGGGAGGGCTGTGCCGCGGTGCCGACCCCCCTAAGAGGAAGTGGATATTCCCTACGTAGTGTTTGTGACCGGCCGCGTAAGCCGCCGGCCGGCCGGCCTGGCAAAACTTAAAAAAACAAGTCATCTAAATCCAAAGTGTCATTTCGGTTGAACTTAACCTGACTCACTGTTATACCTGCCTAAGTTGGGCGATCAGTTGAAGATGGCCGGCGAATATTGCGGCCCGTCATAAGTCCCCTATATGCATTTATGCTAATGACCGTTCTCACGTTCACTAATGCTGGAAGTTTTTCTTACCCAAATTAGCGAAAAAATATTATTTCCAATTGTAGTATTTATGAAGTCTTTGAGCGGTCATGCGTAAACTCTACGTGGGACTTTAATGCACTGAGGTCAATTGATCACAGACTGCGATCAACCAATCTTGAACAACGTACCAACTTACTTGGCAACATATCCGTGTGCTTCTACAAATAGCAACATAATTTCACCCAATATTCCTGCATTCTTGTGGCAATGCGGGGTGATCGTTAGTACAAATAAACAACGGCTGGTATACGGCATTCGGTATTGTGCGGATATTTTCAGAATATTTGCCATTCAGCTGCCTAGTTAGCTAAGCATGATGGAACTGAGACTAATGTAACTCTGTTGGACGGCATTGTTTGTAAAGTGGATAAAATTCATTATTTCAGCAAGCTTTTATGAAATCATATAAACACTGTTTTTTGTTTGTTCATTTAGAAATTGCCAAAGAAATTTTTTTACGTTTTCTTGTTAGAAAGTTTGTTTGTTTGTTTGTTTGTTAGTTTTCTTGTTTTCCACTATTATACTCTCGCTAAAACCCGAAAATTGTCAGGTGGTCGGAATGGTTAGAAACGTGAATTAAAGCGTTGGGTACTCCATCTGATGTGGAACTGTATGTAATACATGAAAATTGCTGTAATACATGTAAAATATGTGTAAGTTATAGCACGATGTAGAGTGCATGCAGCGATTTATACGCACTGTTACGTGAAGCGCCAAGCGCATGAACGAGTGCGCGCAGCGCACGAGTTTATCCACGCGGGCTTCACGTGCCAGTGCGAATAGTAGCTGAGTCACACTACAAAGTTATATTATAACGTTCTTATAATATGCCTGTCTTGAAATATACAGTGCAATATGTCAGTAACTTAGATGCACGCTATGAATCTAGCAGCGTGCACTTAGTTATTGGCGTTAGTTATTGCACTGTTATTTCAAAACAGGTATGATATAAGTACATGTAAATGATGTATGGTGTATGGAGGTAAATTCTCTGTTGCCAATGTTAGAGAAACGTAACTAACGTTTATACGTAAAGAAAGACCGTAAGATATGCAAATTAAGGACACCTAATTTGCATACCAAGCAGTTAAAATGGAATCCCAGATCGAAGTCTAGACGCACTTGCACAATAGTGGCTCTTGCAGACCTGTAGCGCACAGGCTACTGAACACAATAAACTTGCCCATGCAACAAGACGAAAATCCACAAACTGCCGCCGTACAACTGATTACGGAAGAAAAAATCCGGGAGATCGTTCGGGCCGAAGCAGCACGAAAGCCTCAAACTCAACAGACCGAGCCAGCCCCGCGCCTGGAATCGAAAGGTCTACAACACCAGGCAGACGTACTCTTCGACGTGGACAAGGCACTACTCAAAATTCACCAAGCCGTAAATCCGGATCTGGAAAGTCTGTCTGTTTTAATTTTGTTTTCCATAAACTAGACCAAACTGTTTACTGGCTTTTTCTATAATCTAGACCAAAGCTATGTTTTCTATAAGCTAGACCAAAGCTAAGCTCCTACCAAGTACTGAAAGCCTGTGTATCGGCCTTATCCTTCTTAAAAGCCCTACCAAGTGCAAAAAAAAAATCGGTTCTCTTTGTTAACAGCTTACAGTGCAATCTTGAGCCAAAGCTACCACGAAGCGCAAAAAAAAAGTTTTTCTATATAATTTCTTGTGCTGCTGGCGAAAAAAAAAATAAGTCCTCAAGATTCCATCCTTATATGTAACCACTATTCTTTCTAACAATTTCAGCCGTCGACGGTGACGTTATCCTCGAAGCAGTGGAACAAGGACGGAAGCTGATCAAGGACAGGCTGAAGCTCCTTCGAATAGCCGACCAAGGGGGCTGGGAGGCGGTGAAAAAATACACGGGCGCCACCGGGCTGGGGGACGATGAAACTGATTCAAAGAGAATCCAGAAAGCTATCTGAAAGGACTAGAAGTTAAAAAAAATAAATATAAAAATCTCCTCGTTAGAGTTTGCATCTGTGTACTTCATTGATTACAAGTAAATGTTTAGTAGTCAGCTTACTGGCTAGCTCAAGTGTAACATTGGCGCAGTATGATTTCGGATTCTTTCGAACCTTTCGTGCCCTCGGAGGAGGAGTGGCAATCATATGCCGAAAGAATGGAACTTTTTTTTGTGGCAAACGACATTGAGGATCAAAGAAAAAAAGCAGCCATCCTGCTCACCAAAATGGGCAAAGAAACTTTTGCTCTGGTAAAGAGACTTTGTATCCCCGATGCTCCCTGCCACAAAAGCTTCGATGAGTTGAATGAACTTTTACAAAATCATTTTCAACCAAAGAGACTTTTAATTTCGGAACGATTCAAGTTTAATCAGACCGTTCAAGGTCCACAAGAAACTCTAAATGACTTTATTGCTAAACTTAGAGATCGAGCTAAGTTTTGTGACTATGGCAATTCAATGGACGACATGATAAGGGATCGGTTCGTTTGTGGCATAAATGACGCCAAGATTCAGCAAAGACTGCTCGCTGAAGACGGTTTGACCCTAGACAGGGCCATGACGATTGCATCGGGTATGACGCAAGCCAGGGAACAAGCTGTAGCCCTGCAAACATACCGTTCTGGCCCTAACATTTCTACGGACATTCACAACGTACAAAAAAGACAGTCACGTCCTATGTCGTGCTTTCGTTGTACCAAATCTGATCACCTAGCTAACAGTTGTCCTTTTAAAAACTCTCGTTGCCGAAAATGTAATAAAATTGGGCATCTCGCAGCGGCCTGCAGAACAAAAGTCCTTCAGAATTTTGCTGCTTCAAGACAAAAGCCAAAGTCTGCCAAAGTAAAGTTTCTGGACCGCACTACAGAAAGTTCTTTTTGTGACGAAAAAAGTGAGTCAGACGAGAACCAAGACGCGACCAATGATGATCCATTGATCTTCCATATTCAGTCATTATCCGCGACTGAACATAGCCCACCTGTCCAGGTAACTGTTACTGTTAATACTAAACCAGTTGAGCTTGAAGTGGACACTGGGGCCAGTGTGACTGTTATAAATGAAAAATTGTGGTCTAGAATTGGTTCCCAAATACCTCTGGAAAGAACTACTGCTAAACTTGTTGGATACGGAGGGCAAAGCATTAAGGTTGTTGGTAAAGCCACAGTACCTGTAGCTTACAAGAACCAAAAAGCTAATCTGCCGGTAATGGTAGTAAAAGGGGGAGGACCTTGCCTGTTAGGTCGAGACTGGCTCAAGTATTTGAAGCTAGACTGGGCCTCAATTTTCGTTTGTCGAAAAGTGGATCAAACTGTGCAGAGTGATAAAGAATTGAAAAAGCTGTTGGATAACTTTGCCGATCTTTTCAAACCTGGCCTAGGAACAATGTCGGGCCCTCCCGTTACCATCCGCCTGAAACCCGGAGCGATCCCTAAATTTTTCAAACCAAGGGAAGTTCCCCATGCCATTAAGGAAAAGGTGAATCTAGAAATTGAAAACTTGGTAAGAGAAAAGGTTTTGGAACCAGTCGAGTTTTCAGATTGGGGCTCACCGGTGGTTCCAATTGTAAAACCTAACGGGTCCATTAGATTATGCGGTGATTTCAAGGTGACGTTGAATCCGGTGATGGAAGTTGATCATTTTCCGCTTCCCAGAGTTGAGACACTGTTCCAGAAGTTAGGAAATGGGGAGAAGTTCAGCAAACTGGACATGTCTCAGGCATATTTGCAGCTGCCACTAGATCAGGAAAGTCAACTGTTAACGACCTTGAGTACCGAAAAAGGCCTCTATAAAATGCTTCGTTTGCCGTTCGGTGTGGCTTCGGCGCCCGGTATCTTCCAGCGAAGAATGACTTCTATGCTGGGAAACTTGGAAAACGTCGCCTTGCTGTTGGATGATATAGCCATTACTGGACGCAACGACAAAGATCACCTAAAAAATTTGCACAGTGTGTTCCAGATTTTGAGAACCAACAATGTGCGTCTCAACTTGGGGAAATGCGAGTTTTTCCAAGACAGCATTCCCTACTTGGGGCACGTTCTTGATAAGAATGGTGTCCATACTTCAGCTAAAAAGGTAAAGAGCATTGTAGAAGCAAAACTGCCAGAAAATGTCACCGAACTCAAATCTTACCTGGGATTAGTTAACTACTACGGGAAATTTATCCCTAATCTCAGCACGATGGCAGCCCCGCTAAATGCTCTGCTAAAAAAGGGTGTCAAATTTCAACTAGATGAATCCTGCAAAAAGTCGATAGAAGCAATAAAGAAATCGCTACTGTCAAATCAATGCTTGACCCACTATTCTCTAGAATTGCCCTTATTTCTCGCATGCGATGCCTCGCCACATGGAGTGGGCGCAGTGCTCTCGCATCAAATCGGCTCTACTGAAAAACCTGTCGCCTTTGCTTCCCGGGCTTTGACTGACGCAGAAAAGAATTATAGTCAAATCGAAAAAGAAGCTTTGGCGATAATTTTTGGAGTCAAAAAATTTTATCAGTATTTGTACGGACGCCAGTTTACTCTCCATACAGACCACAAACCGTTGACAGCCCTGTTTGGTCCGAACAAAGGAATCCCTTTGATAACGGCATCAAGAATGCAACGCTGGGCAACATTCCTCGCCGGCTTCCGCTACAATATAGCTTACCGCTCGGGGGCTGCCAATGGTAATGCAGATGCAATGTCTCGTCCGCCTTTTTGTCAAGTAGACGATTCGGCCACGAGTGAACCAGCTGACATTAACTTGATAGCGTTCTCCGAAAACTCACTTCTACCGATATCTCTAACAACGCTTGCCAAAGAAGTGGAGGATGATTCTGTTTGCGCAAAACTGAAGGCGTTTATTCAAACAGGCAAGGCAAACTGGAAGGATTTGGAATTAGCGCCGTTTCTGCCCCACAGGGATGAACTGAGAATAACAGATTCACTGATTCACTGGCGTGAAAGAGTATACATTCCAACAAAGCTCAGGAGTCATGTTTTGAAGCTCTTACATGACAACCATCCTGGTAGTCAACGAATGAAACTGACAGCAAAAAATTTATTTTGGTGGCCCGGTATTAACAGTCAAATAGAACAGTTGTGCAAAAGTTGCAGCCGGTGTGCTCTGGCTTCACCCCGGCCATCCAGAGTCTACGGAAGCTGGTCAACTTCAAACCCATGGCAGCGGATACACATCGATTTCGCATCCACAGAGTATGGAAATTGCCTGGTTCTAATCGACAGTGGCAGCAAATGGATTGAAATTGCACCCATGACATCGACATCCGCTGAAGCTACCATCTTCGCACTGGCTACCATTTTCTCCAGGTTTGGATTTCCACAAGTCTTAGTTTCTGATAATGGTCCTCCGTTCAGGTCCGAAAAGCTGGATGAATTTTGCCGAAACAACGCTGTTCGACACATATTTGCTCCGCCCTATCACCCAGAAGCAAACGGCGAAGCAGAACGAATGGTCAGAACCCTGAAAACATTTCTGAAGAAAAATAAAGTAACCAGGTCATCGTTTCACCAATATCTTCTCAAGTTTCAGCTGCAGTATCGCTCCACCCCGCACTCCACTACAAAAAAATCCCCTGCAAAAGTTCTGTTTGGTCACGAATTGCGAACCCGATTGAACGTTTTCAAGTTCAAAGATGTTGATACTCCCTACGAATTCAACAAATCCAAGTTTTCCTTGGGAGACAGAGTCTGGTTCCTGATGTACCCAAGAAAATCAGTGTGGGTTAGGGGAACTGTTATCAGCTCGCTTGGCAACTTCATGTATAAGCTGTCTGACGGAAAAAGTTTTCACATCCGACATCAAAATCAAATTCGGCCAAGACTGGAAATTGGACAAGACCCCATGTTAGCTGGTGTAGATGACGACTACGACTTCCTCGATTCAAAGTTTCAGGACCAAGGCCGTCAAGCGCTACCAAGACTTCCAGACCCACCGAGAGAGCATCCAAACGGTGTAGATGAAGAACAAAGAGATCGCGGAGTTCCAGCCAGAAGATATCCTCAAAGGAACCGGAGACCACGACCAACATTCTTCCTGGCTCGGACATAGGATACCTGCCTACCTAGTCAACTAAAAGGGGGAGAAGTTGAAAGGACTAGAAGTTAAAAAAAATAAATATAAAAATCTCCTCGTTAGAGTTTGCATCTGTGTACTTCATTGATTACAAGTAAATGTTTAGTAGTCAGCTTAAAATATTATAGCAACCTTCAGTTTCAGTAAAAAAACGGAGATTTTGAAATTTTGTAATATTTTTTCGAAAAATGGCTCAAGCTCTTGCCCCAAAAGTTTCTTAGTTGCATTTAGCTTACTTAAGCATTCAATTTGTTGCTATGACGAGGCCGGTGCAACTGAGGGGGGGAAAATTCAAGGGGGGGAAAATTCAAAGTGATATTTTTTCACCGTGAAAACACGTTTTTATAGGTTTTCGCATGCGCTGAGTTCATTTTTAGCACTTTCCAAGCGAAAAAACGTTGATTTATACCTTTTCGAAAAATTTCAATTTTTGTCGAAAATCATCGTTTTTCGACATACTGGGGCTAATCATCGAAAATTATGACCAATACACTCGTAATACGAGCCTGAAGTTTGATCGTCATAAATTAACACATAATAATATACTTAATACAGCTTTGTTTGCAACATATTTAGCTCACTCATACTAAAAATCTTAATTTTGCCAACTAAAAAAAGAGGCTAAATATGCATAGTTAAATTGAGCTTACATGTCAAAAGTTTTAGTTTCTTTTTCCGTAGACATTAAATTTATTACATTTTTCTAGAAAAATATGCATCTTTGGTCATATATAGGTAGCGATTTCTAATGAAATAGAATGTCAAAATACAATCTGAAAACGTCACTGATGCTCAGCACCAAGCTGGCACTGACAGTCAAAGTTAGGTTTAAAAGTGCAGCTTTATTTATGATTCCACAGTAGCAAAAGTCCTTTATTTGATGCAAGCAACTAAGACTAACCTTTGCTGACCCACCTACTAAGCCTGAGCCTACGCACTAAGCCTCAGCCTAAGCACTAAGCCTAAGCCTAACCTTAGCCTAAACCTAAGCACTAAGCCTCAGCCTAAGCACTAAGCCTAACCTTAGCCTAAACCTAAGCACTAAGCCTAAGCACTAAGCCTAAGCCTAAGCCTGAGGCGTAAATTAAAGAAAAAACCTGCTAAGAAGCATCAGAAATAACTTTACTACACTAAAAAACACTAACTAGCTTTATATTTTAATAAAATTTGCAGCTATAGCCCGGAATTTCTACGGAACCGTACTTGTGCTGTAACGCTTCGATCAGCCTGGTCCTGGTGACTTCAGAAAAATTTCTGTAACTTTTCAAAGCCTGAACCGATTTACAAAATTTTTTCAGCATTTAGTAGCTTAGAAGTTGCTCTTTCAATGATAACAGCAGGTTTTTATTTGATTCAATATTTTTGACTAAATCCAATTTTGCGCAAAAAATTTCATGTAAAGTTTAAATTTTGGACAAAGTTTGATTTCCAGCTGAAGCTTACATCCTACAAACTTCTAACCTAGCCTATTCGAAAGAGCGTTCAATTTTGACCCCCCCTAGGTTTGGGGGATATAGGGGGACTCCGGATCATTAGTCGAAAAAATGCCGTTTTTCCGACTTATTCGACCCCTAAGGGTTTTAACACCAATAATTTCACTTCAGATTTTTATTAAAAGGGGCGACAGCTATTTTGAGGGCTAGAGATCAGATTAGGGGCATGGCTGACGATGGGGGTTTCATATTTTTATTAAAAGATGGGGTAGGAAGCGAATTAGAATCGAAAATAATTTCCCCCCCCCCGCTTCAGTCTGACCGACGAGGCCAGTTTCGCTAAATAATTTAAACATCGTCCGTTTTTTTCGATAATATTTTCACTAAAAAGCGGATTTTTTCAAAAATAAAAAACGGAGGTCAAGAAACACCATAACACTGCATAAACTCAACTTATTACAACTCAGACATCAAGAAAAATCATTTTTATTCATGAACAACATACGAAAAGAAAACGCTGGTCATACATGAAATTTGCGAAAATTTAAAAAAATGCTAACTGTTTCAAATGAAAATAGTATATAAACTACGAAATCACTTCTCTAAATATAGTCAAACTCAATTTCTATACATCAATAGTGTTAAAAAACTTTTTGTAAGACTCGTGTGTGCAGATTCTTCTTCAAATTTCACACAGGTTTTGCTGGTCAACGCTCGGGCACTCGTAATAAGTTGATCCGCATGGTCCGTTGCTTGCAAGGGGCCAAAAATAATAGTATTCCGAGTAACAATTTCGACGTCTGGAACCGTGGGCCACTCGTAGACGCCATACATGTAGTGGGGGGATTGGGGGGAAGACCCCACCCCAAAATTTGGTCCCGAGGGAGAGAGGGGGGTCCTGCCAAAGGGTAAGGAGGGGGGAGGCTCCCGGTGGGAGTACAATTCTGACTAAAATTTGAAAAAATCGGCATTTTGTTGTAAATTTTTAAGCAATTTTTACCAAAAATTTCGCCAAAAAATGCAAAATTCTGTGTTGTTAGGTCAAAAAAAGCAAAAGGGCAGAGGGGGGTCAAAATTGAGTTGACGCTGGGAAGGAGGGGGTACCCAAAATTTTTGGTGCTGTTACATGCATGGTATGCGCGTAATTCCTTCAAGGCGCGACGCAATTTGGACTCGGACATATGATGGGACTTTGTACATTTCTATGCTGCTAAATTGACCCGATCTTCACGCGTCCACAGCCAGTTTGACCGTAGATTCATTCCAAGGCTTTTCCTTCTTCTGAGGTCGGCATATAGACAAAATTTTTGGGGGGGTTGGAATATTTCACCAAAATTTTTCGAAATTTACTTTTGGAAGCTTCTGTACCTTTTCAGAGCAAAGCTTAGTCTTTTTTCTAGTTTGTTTCCCTGTAATTTTCAGCTTTTTACAACATATGGTTTGTGAAAAAAGTCCATCCGTTTTTTTTTCAAAAAATGGCCTGAAGGTTGCTATAGCCTATTCAAAAGAGGGTTCAATTTTGACCAGCCCTAGGTTTGGGGGATATAGGGAATAGGGTGACTCCGGATCATTAGGCGAAAAAATGCCGTTTTTCCGACTTATTCGACCCCTAAGCCCAGAAAAAACCTAGAAAAAACCCAGAAAATACCCAGAAAAAACGTTGAAAATACCCAGAAAAAACCCAGAAAAAATCCAGAAAAAACCCAGAAACTGATCTCAATAATCAGAAAAAACCCAGAAAAAATCCAGAAAATACCCGGAAAAAACCGAGAAAAAACCCGGAAAAAATTCCAGAAAAACCCAAGAAAAAACCCAGAAAATTATTTTTCTGGGTTTTTTCTAAACTAGAAAAAACCCGGAAAAAAACCAGAAAAAACCCAGAAACCATTTTGGTTTCTGGGTTTTTTCTGGGAAAAGTTTTCCTGTGCCCCCCGGTAGACAAACATCGAAAATTTTTCGGGCAAAATTGGCCCCTCACTCAACTCGATCCTGGCTACGCTACTGGCTGCGAAACTCTAAGGGGGGTCTCAAACCGCTAAAGCGGGGGTTGCAGCGCACCCACCCCCCCCCCTCCCCCCCCCCCACTAAATACGCCACTGGTCATGACTCATGTACAAATTGGAAATTGAAGCAGTGGCGTACCCAGGGGGGGGGGGGGGGGGGGCTCGGGGGACATCAGCCCCCCCCTTCGCGATTTTAGCCCCCCCCCCCTTCGCGATTTCAGCCCCCCCCCCCTTTTTCACTTTTTTCATGTGGTCCCCCTTTGGTTTTAAGACACAATTATTTTTCCGGCACGTCCCCAATTGACAAAAACTACACTGAAATTTCAAAAATTTTCTTTCGAGGGGATCTCGCCCCTACCTTAATTCATTACTGCTATAATGTACATGACTTTTATCTGCTATGGTGTATTAATAATGGGGTTAAATGCAGTTGGGGGGGGGGGGGAAATAGTGGACCTAGTTTTTTGAGTAGAGCACCTTAGGGGAAGCATTTTTGCTTCTAGAACCCCTATTTCATTTTTTGGATTTTCTGAGATATGACCCCACGAAATCTGAACCCTCAGTGAGGGACGTTTTCTCAATTTTTTTCCGAAGCCCTTGTTTTTTCCGTTCTAATCGTGTCTAAATGGTGTCAGATTATTGTTTACATTTTTTTAGAATCGAAACAAAGGCTCTTTGACCGCGTTCCTGCCGAAAAATTGGCTAAATTCGCCAGAAACGTCCAATTTTTGACCAAATTCAAACTTGGCCTTAATTTAGGCTTGGGCTTAGGCTTAGGGCTT
>JASANF010005261.1:0-40493 GCA_030248245.1 Trissonchulus sp. WLG1_4
ACAAACCAGCAAGCAATCATCAAGCACCACCCGTTGCCCCAGACCTAGAACCTAGAAGTGTTTAAGTACATAATTTCTGAATCTGACTCCGCTGAACTAAGTAGACAAACCGGAGTATCCAAGTCCTAGTGTGACAAATAAAGAGCCAGAAAATAAGGTATATATCACAACTTGGGACTAAAAAAGGTATATAATTTAGAAAATTAAGAAATAGCTCCGACTGTATTCAAAAACTAAAGCAATATATACTTCTTACTGTTCTTAGTGACATATTACTAGCCTCAAAAAGTCGGTAGTAAATGTCACCAAACTCACATTTTTGTTGTACAATTACAGTAAAAAACAATTCCTGCGGCTTCCAAGTTATTATATACGAATGTTAACAATGTACCAATGAGGTCATGAACCAGACCCGTTTTCCTAAAGTCAAAAAAGCTCTAGAAAATTAGAAGCATTGAGAACACACCTTTCACCTCTCTGTGAATGACTGGAATCAGTTAATGAGCAAATAGACCAACCAGCGCGGCTAAAAATTGCGCCAAAAATTCGCACTCACAACGGCATCTAGTGAAAGCAAATCGCAGACAGTCCATCAGCTTTTTGTTGGGCTCATTCTTAGAATTTTTGGCTAGCCCTGAAAGGCATTTGGAGCATTTATTTGGCCTTAGTATGACGTCCTAAGATTGTGGCAAAACGTTCCATTAATTTGCAAGAGTAATTTGTCAAATTTATTTACGGCAGATTCCAGCATTTAAAAATTTCAAAAAGTTATATCACGTTCAGAGTTGTCAAATATCATAGACTCTTGACGTACGACTCATCGAAAAGTAATTTAAAATATTAGTAAAAAATGCCTGTGTTAAAATACCGTAACCTATGGAAGGAACACAGTTTGAGTTGAAATTAACTACTATATATAATAAATACATACACTCAGTAGTGACAATGTTGATTTTACAACAAAACCATCTGAAAGTGATAAAGTTATATATAAGTTATTTTTATATACGTTTTCGGTTGGGTAAAAAATATGGGGGCGGTGCCAACAAAACTTAAATTGTATATATAAATGAAACATTTTCTAAAATTTAATATATATATACATATGGTAAAACACTCAAAAACAAGGTGCAAAAGGGGCAGGGGGGACTTGCTAAGGATGACAAAAGAGGAAAAAAGGATCCAAACAAGTGCAAAATTTTCGAAGTATGTAATTCTTGAGGCTGACTACTAGAGTTCGCAATGGGGTCGGGTCGGGTCGGGTTGAGATTTTTCAACCCGCGGGTTGTGCGCGTCTGTTAGGGTCAAAAAATTAACGTATAAATCCTCGAATTTTACATTATTATATACATTTCTGCATTTTAACCATATTTTCAGCATAATGTCACCGCTTCTCAGAGTGATTATTAGACTAAGGTGCGCGGAGTGCATCCTACGTAGCTGCCCAGATCCCAGTCAATCTTTCTGAGCAGCACACTTAAGGTCACGTGTGTTTCCGGCCTACTCAGCAGTCTATACGGTCCGGTAGTCGGTATATACCCACATAATGTGGAAGGAACAGGGGTATAGTGGTGTGGGAAAAAACCCTGCGCGTTTTGCGGGGAAAAAACCCTAGTATATACTTCCTAGCCGAAACTTACGACATAGGACCTTTTTGAGTATGTAGGTGGAAAGAGCATCCAAATCTGACTTACCACATCAATTTTTGTATAGTTCTGACACCTGTAGCATTTTTTATGAAATTTCAAAATTTTGCATGTTGAAAATTTTCCAAATTTTTGACTTGTCATAACTTTTCACAAAAACACTTTTGGCCAACGCCGTTTGCATTTTTCAAGAGAGTTACCTTTCCTCTATACTTCTGAAGCTCAAAAACAGTGACAAACGTTGTGGTTTACCTGTGACAGTTCAAAGTTTGTGCGGGAAAAAACCCTATTGCGGGGAAAAAACCCTATTTTGTTTGGCGACAATTTTTTGCTAACCTCACCCATTGTTGCTACAAAAGTGGATTCATCTGGGCTAACAACATGCGTAGACTTCATTAAAACCGTTTATTTGGCCGAAAAACGTCGTTTTTGTCGTTTTGGCCCATACCCCGACACCCCTTACGAAACCTGTTTTGGTGATGTTTCACCAAAATTTGCCATTTTTTGAATTTTTAGGCTGCTGCTTACCACTTAAATCCAAGAATGGTAGACGCGGGCGGTCTTTGTCTACCGTTTCTAACGTAATAAGCGCAAAAATCTGTTTTTAATGTTTTTAAATAGTGAAAAAATGCATATTTGGGCAGAAGTCATTTCTGCCAAAAAGGGTCGATTTTTAAAGAATTATTGTGAGTCACATAAGTGTCGGAGAAACGGTTTTTTTAGTCCATACTGCAGCCCAAGAGTTGTAGAACACGATGAAATTGAGTTTATACTCACTGCTAAGTGCTAATAGAACACCGAAAAAAGTGATAATGTTTTTTCCCCGCATTAGGCTTTTTTCCCCGCATAGGGTTTTTTCCCCGGAGGTTTCGAGGCTTATTATTCAAAAACGTGATTAGATAGAATCATTTTATTAGTGCAACAGTTAGGCGAAAGATGGCCGTTATAACAGCCGCGAGCATTAATAGATCCGACTTATATATGTGGAGCACAGGACGACCCAAAAAGTTGAAAATAGGGTTTTTTCCCCGCACCACTATACCTGACCTGGACTGTTTCCCAAAGCAGAAACCATTCACCTTGTTTCTAGTGGATTAACACGCGTACTTTATTTTTTAATGTGAAATATATACATACATACTTAAATCACAAACAGTTTTCTGAGCTCCGAGTTTTTTTAACCAAAATTAGCTACTTTAGTCTTAATACCAGGGTTTTTTGTGTAAAATAGGGTGTTTTTACACATCGGCCGTCTAATTTACACAGCAAAAAATAAAAATACACACTGATGTACACAGCCACATTTTTCCCCAAAAGGTGATGAAACGGCCTATTTTGGTCGTAAAAATTACAAAAATTCGCGAAGTGGCGATTGCTACCTGTGACCTCTTTGTCCTAACAAAATTAAGTCTAATTTTTGACCCCAAAACGAAAAATCTTCAGTTTCTGCTCTTGAACGGCTCATGATTTTTTTATTTTAGCATTCGTTTTTATGCACTTGAAATTTGACAATGAAACATCAGCCATGCTGAGCCTGCCTGTGCGATTTCTTGTCCTTACTGTAAAACTTTTATATACACCCGGATTTGAAAAAAAATGGGTATAGCAGGCGGGGAAAAAACCCGCATTTTCATATTTCGTCATGTAGCTCATAGACTATACGTTTTCACGGGAAACCAAAAAATCTGTCGTAGGCCTAACCTTGCTCTAAACGCTGGGACCGATTAAAAAACCCATTTGGGGGAAAAAACCCATGTGGGGAAAAAAACTCACCCCATAAATCACCCGAAAAGTGTGTTAGCGGTAGTTTTTCCACACTATGGCACGTATTCGGAGTAGTAGAGGCCACTGATGCCAAAACTATACGCAGATTTGCTATGGGGCCTCAGGTACACAAGTTTGAAAACTGCCCTTCGCAGCCCATTATAAAATTTTGAATTTTCAGATTTGAAAACAAAACACCTTAATTTCGCTTGAAAACGTTGAAAACAACTAAAAAGTTGCGATAACGCTTCAAATGCACGCAAAATGTGCACGTTATGGCTACATTTTACGCCATCGACCCTTGGTGGGGGTACCGTCAGTGGGTGTGACTGGTCGTGACAGCCATATTTTAATTTTATTCGGTTATCTGGTGTTTAAACAAGAGAAATTAACAGGTTATAATTAAAAACATACAAAAAAACTGGCAATAGTAGCAGAGAATACACTTGCCGCTGCAAAAGGACCTCAAAATGATAAAGTCCGACTATTAGGCCCGTATTCCAAAATTCGATCAAGAAAGTCTCAGTTTGCGCATTTGTGATAATAAAGACGTCTTCTTGCACTACCATGAGTCTTCTGGGGTAGCTACTAGGTTTTTCGACGTCACCAGAACATTTTCAAAAAGTGGGTTTTTTCCCCCATATGGGTTTTTTTTACCCCGTCTAATTTCGGTCACGCCCCCCCTCGTACGAAAGAAGGAGGGACCTGCCACTGCGGTCATGAATAGAGGAAGGGTAGTCCTCTGTAAAAGCTCGCATCTCTTAGTGCTGAGAAATGAGACTCCAAAATTCACCTCCCTTGGAGCCATGTCAGGTCAAAAATGGGGGGGTCCAATTTTTGACTCATAAAAAATACCAGCGAGACCCCTTTTGGATACCGCTTATATACGTTTGCCTATATACAGGGACTGTACTATACGCAGGCAAATTTGTAGACCCGTACCACGTACCCAAGTTCCGGAACTGGGATGGGTTTTTTCCCCCAAAAAATGGGGTGGGTTTTTTCCCCCGCCTGCTATAGGATCTGGCTGATAGAACAACTCTCTATCTGTGTAAACCATGCATGTACACGGGGTCTCGGCCTGGGGGTTAGGGCTTGTTTCAGATTTTTCGAAATTTTAGGGGGGCTTGCCCTGGCGTGTCGGTTACTTGAAATGACAAAAACGTAAAAATTTTCAATTATCTCATATTTTTTGTTTTCGTATGTAGTTCGAGTCTCAAAGTCGAAATATTACTTTTAACGTGAAAAAAACAGTCAATTTTTATATACCTAAAAAATGCTAAAATACACACTTAAAAATTTACACAACATACCCTTAATTTACACAGCAAATTTTTAATTTACACAACATTTACACAGTGCCGATTTTGAAAAAAACCCTGCTTAATACATAAAACATACATAATGTGATATGGGGATGGGATGGGGATGGGATATATTAAAAATAACTGGCAACAAAACAAAGAAAAAAAGAAAACAAAGAAAACTTTATGTGGACTACACGACGACCATAATAATATTGTGAAAATCGGAAAACGCGGGCAAAAACAAAGACAAACAAATATAATCACGAGCACAAAATTTCCTGAAACGAAGTACTGAGCGCAATTTGTAAGGGAGATTAGATTTCATTCAGGGCCAGGGGTCAACCGGAGATGCAAGGGCGCACCCAGGGGGAGGCGTGTTCACGGGATCTGAACCCCCCCTTTTTGATCAACCCACAAGAAAACTCCAACAAGGGTCCCCCGTTTGTTTTTGTGGTTTACCGGAAAAAATTTCCGACACGTCTCCAATTGACCAAGTTTAATCCGAAAATCAAAATTTTTTCCATTTTTTTTGGGGGCTCCCGCCCACAGACCCCTGCAACAGTAGCATATATGTAGTGTTTCTTGTCATTGTCTTCTATTGAAACCCTTAACATCATACATGTATGTGTAAGGAAGTGTATATATACAGTATGCGGCATGTCCTAGTTTCATACGCTTACTAATTTGACGGTCCTCCATTTGCTTTTAAACGCCCCTTCCGGAAGGAATGGTGTCAACGTGCCTTTGTTTTGATTCTAAACAATTGCAAACATTATATATTCCGACTACAAACACGTTTAGAACGGAGAAACACGGGTTTTTGAAAAAAATGACAATGTAAAGGGTTCAGATTTTGGGGGGGTCATGTAACAGAAAATCCAAAAAATGAAATAGGGGCTCTTGAAGCAAAAATGCTTCCCCCAAGGTGCTCTACTCAAAAAAATCGGTCCACTATCCCCCCCCCAACTGCATTTAAGCCGAAAAATCGAAATCTTCAGGAAAAGTCATCTCAGCCTAGCCTAAAGAATCCTGCCAGCTAAGCCTAGACGATGCCTCAAAACATCATAACGCACTCAAAACTATCCAAAAACAAAGATTTATTTTTAGCCATTTTTGGCTTCAAACTTTGGCCAACGTTCACTTCCAAAAACACTGAAAACGGAATTTTCAGATCAAGTGCAGTTAGGGGGAGGGGGAATGGTGGACCTATTTTTTGGAGTAGAGCACCTTGAGAGAAGCATTTTTTGTAAAAGAACCCCTATCCACAAATTTAGATTTTCTGAGCTATGACTTTTTTTATGAAACCTGAGCTATTGAAAACTCCTTTTTCAGTATTTCTGGAACTGAACGTAGGCCAACGTTCGAAGCCAAAAATGGCTATAACCTTTGTTTTTGGATAGTTTTGAGTGCGTTATGATGTTTTAAGGCATCGTCTAGGCTAAGTTGGCAGGGTTCTCTAGGCTAAGCTGGCAGGATTTTTCTAAAAGTTTAGTTTTTTTATTGCCTAAGCCTGAGCCTAGGCCTACGCCTGAACCTAAGCCTAAGCCTGATACTAAGACTAAGCCTAAGCCCCATACTAAACCTAAGCCCTAAGCCTAAGCCTAAGCCCAAGCCTAAATTAAGGCCAAGTTCGAATTTGGTAAAAAATTGGACGTTACCGGAACCCGGTCAAAGAACAATTGTTTTGATTCTGAAAAATTGTAAACAATAATCTGACACCATTTAGACACGATTAGATTGGAAAAAACAAGGGCTTCGCAAAAAAAATGCAAAAAGTCCCTCACTGAGGGAGAGGGTTCAGATTTCGGGGGGTCGTATGTCAGAAAATCCAAAAAATGAAATTGGGTTCTTGAAGCAAAAATGCTTCCCCCAAGGTGCTCTACTCAAAAAAATAGGCCCACTATTCCCCCCCAACTGCATTTAACCCCCAAAATGGTAGATAACCGATAAAAGTTCATTTACAAAAAATGCTTCCCTTGAGGTGCTCCACTCCAAAAAATATGTATACTATTCCCCATTCCCCCCAACTGCATTTCACTAGCTACGCTACTGATATTGTAACAATACCTCTTCAAAACTAATTTATCAATTACTTTTACTCACGACAGACTGATGAAATTGCTATAAAAACCATGACGAAAAACTATGATTTTCAAAAAATCAAAAAAAATCAAAAATCAAAAATTAATCTCTGTCTCTCTTACAAGGCTAAACATTACCTTTCTCCGCTTGGATTAGATTTAGATTCTAGATTAATATCTTGTCAGCAGTCAACACGAAACAGGCGCGGATCCAGAAATTTTCAAAGGGGGGGCCCTACCTCGGGTGACGACCGGGGGGGGGGGGGGGGGGTAGCGAGCGATCAATCTTATGTAAAATTTTTTGAGGCCATTTTAGCGTGCTGAAATGCTGGAAGTTACTGGGAACTTCTCGGTCGCGGGTGTTTGAGGACGGCAGACCCAAGAAGCTAGTTTTTTTAGAATTATATATGAAATAAAATTTGCATTGAAAATGTATATAAATTTAAGCTATGTACACTTGTCGAGAAACCAATGCATATGCGGGGGTGTGGGGGCACAGGAAAACTTTTTCCGGAAATTTTCCGGAAATTACCCGGAAATTTTCCGGAAATTAAAAAATTTCCGGTTTTTTTCCGGAAAATTTCCGGGTTTTTTCCGAACCGAGAAAATCCGGAAATTAATTTTTCCGGAAAATTTCTGGGTTTTTTCCGGAAAATTTCCGGGCTTTTTCCGGATAATTTCCGGGTTTTTTCTGGAAAATTTCCGGATTTTTTCCGGATAATTTCCGGGTTTTTTCCGGAAAATTTCCGGGTTTTTTCCGGATAATTTCCGGGTTTTTTCCGGAAAATTTCCGGGTTTTTTCCGAATAATTTCCGGGTTTTTTCCGGAAAATTTCCGGGTTTTTCCGGATAATTTCCGGGTTTTTTCCGGATAATTTCCGGGTTTTTTCCGGAAAATTTTCGGGTTTTTTCCGGAAAATTTCCGGGTTTTTTTCGGAAAATTTCTGGGTTTTTTCAGGAAAATGTCTGGGTTTTTCTGAAAACTTCTTATTTTTTAGGTGATTTTCTAATTTTGCGGTTTGCCACAGTTTCCTGATTTTTCCGGAAAACTTTTCTGTGTTTTCGTTTTCAGGTTGTATATATATACGTAGTTGTAGTTCGAATATTTGAAAAAGTAATTTATACTTTGAGTGTATATATACTCTAATTGGCGCAATTTTGTACATCTTTTGTGGCTTTATTTTTATATAGCTGCTATTTATGTATATTTTGTTGTATTTAGTGTTTTGTACTGTTCTTTACTTTTCAAGAGTTTGCCCAGTTAAAGTTTTTGTGATGCAGTGTTTTTAGACGGGAAAATGACTACGACAATGACAAGTTTACTTCAGAGAATAAGGCACGTTGATATGCACAACAGATTGCAAATCTTATGGATTTTGTTTCCAGGCCATTTTTGTTTGGTTTTCAAGGGTTACTTATAAAAATTCCTTTAAAACAACTTGAAACATTTTCAAACAACAACAAGCAAGAAAACCCCCATTTCTATATTTTGTCATGTAGCCCAAGTTTATATTACAATGTTTCTACGGGAAATCAAAAAATATATATGTCGTAGGCCTAACCTTGCTCTAAATAAAAACTTCTCCGGTGAAAAACCCATTTGTGGGAAAAAACCGCGGCAGCAAAGTTATGTATTTTTCATGCTTATTAGCAGTTATTTTAAATTAGACCATGGGCTTTTAGGCGTATATAGGCTCTGTTTTGCTTTAACTTAGAGCTCGGAGCACTGGCTTAAGCGGAGGCTTGGTGCTAAGACTTAAGTTTAGTATGTTGGCGAGCAAGGATTAGTCTGATTAGTCTTAGTTACTGGCATCAAGTAGAAGTCAGTTGCTAATGTGAAATCATCAAAAAGCTTAACTTTGGCAAAAATGAGCAGGTTGCATACAAAATAGAATTATCATGTGTTTATTTATTTACAAAAATTTTAGTATATATACATAGTGTGTATTGTATATATAGTGGTGCGGGAAAAAAACCTTACGCGTTTTGCGAGGAAAAAACCTTAGTATTTCCTGGCCGAACCTTATGTACGACCCGTATGTGCAGTTTTAAGGTCTGTAGCATTTTTTTATAAAATTTCAAAATTTTGCGTGTTGAAAAATTTCAAAGTGAAGTTTTCCAAATGTTTCCAAATTTTTGACTTGTCATAATTTTTTCAAACACACTTTTTGCCAACGCCGTTTGCATTTATCAAGAGAGTTACCTTTCCTCTATATTTCTGAAGCTCAAAAACAGTGAAAAACATGGTTTACCTGTGACAGTTCAAAGTTTGTGCGGGAAAAAACCCTATTGCGGGAAAAAACCCTATTTTATTTGGCGATATTTTTTTGCTAAACTCACCCATTGTTGCTACAAAAGTGGGTTCATCTGGGCTAACAACTTGCGTAGACTTCATTAAAACCGTTTATTTGGCCGCAATACGTCGTTTTTTGTCGTTTTGGCCCATACCCCGACACCCCTTACGAAACCTGTTTTGGTGATGTTTCACCACAATTTGACCTTTTTTGGAATGTTTAGGCTTTAGCTGCTGCGTACCACTTCAATCCAAGAATTCTAGACGCGGGCGGTGTTTGTCCTCCGTTTCTGACGTATATAATAGGCGCAAAAATTTATTTTTAATGCTTGTAAATATTGAAAAAATGCATATTTCGGCAGAAGTCATTTGTGGCAAAAATGGTCAATTTTTGAAAAATTATTGTGAGTCACATGGGTGTCGGAAAAACGGTTTTTTATTCCATACTGCAGCCTAAGAGTTGTAGAACACGATGAGTTTATACGTAGACATACATGGGCAAGGTGGTTGGAATGAACCCGGGAAAACTAACAATTTCTTGCGCGGTCCCTTCACCCTGGCGAAAGGGTCAGATAGCAAAATGTTGTTTGTAGTCATTTATATAGTCATTTAATCTAAATAAATTCACTGTCAAAGAAATGACTTTTTGGGTTTTTGTAATGGGTTAAAATGCACTTTTTAGCATTTCTGCAAAAAATTCGTTTTAACAAGTGCATTTTAACACCTAAATTCGCATTGCAAACGGAAGATCACTGAGCCACAAATTGCAGGGGTCTGGGGGCGGCAGCCCCTAGAAAATAAGTGAGATTTTTTTCAATTTTAGGTCGAATTTGGTCAATTAGAGACGTATCAGAAATTTTTTCCGAAAGTAAAATCAAAACAAAAGATCGAAACGTCTGTTAATGTCTATAAATGTTGATCGTTATCAGTCCAGAGTTAGACTGCGCAGTCAATTAAAAGAGTTGGACTGCGCGGACTATTTGGAGTTGGGGACCGCGCGGTTTGTTTAACTCTCATTGGCTGCGCAATGCGAGTCTAACTGCGCAGACTATTTGGACTGCGCAGACTATTTGGACTGCGCAGTCCAACTCTTAGTTGGCTGTGCGATCCAACTGACTACGCAGTTTAACACTAGTTTGACTGCGCAATCAATCTAGAGTTAGACTGCGCAGTCAATTCATAGCTAGACTGAGGCCTGAGCAGACTATTTGGACTGCGCAATCAATCTAGAGTTAGACTGCGCAGTCAATTCATAGCTAGACTGAGGCCTGAGCAGACTATTTGGACTGCACAATCAATCTAGAGTTAGACTGCGCAGTCAATTCATAGCTAGACTGAGGCCTGAGCAGACTATTTGGACTGCGCAATCAATCTAGAGTTAGACTGCGCAGTCAATTCATAGCTAGACTGAGGCCTGAGCAGACTATTTGGACTGCGCAATCAATCTAGAGTTAGACTGCGCTGTTGTTAGAATTGCGAGTGAGACTGCGCAATCAATGTACGGTAGACTGCGGAGTCAACCCTCACGTCCGTCATGCGTGCGGTCCTTATGCTTATATAGTTACTCAGAGCAGCCATCGCTCCGCTTGGGCTGCGCGGTCCAACTCCAACCGCTGCGCGGTCGCGCGGTCCACCCGGGAAAATCCCGGATGAATCCCGGGTCTTGCCCATGTATGTACGTAGATTGAGTTTATACTCAACGCTAATAGAACAACCGAAAAAAGTGATAGGGTTTTTTCCCCGCATTAGGGTTTTTTTCCCGAAGGTTTCGACTTTCGAGGCTTATTACTCAGAAACGTGAGTAGTTAGAATCCATTTTAATAGTGCAACAGTTAGACGAAAGATGGCCGTTATAACAGCCGCGAGCACTAATGGATCCGATTTATGTGGAGCACAGGACGACCCGAAAAGTTGAAAATATGGTTTTTTCCCCGCACCACTATAGTTGACTATGCCATAATATGCGAACCTGGTGTCGGAAAACAGCTACACCCCGTGACAAGAGATGCTTGTAAAAATTTTGTTGGCCCTTGTAAAATGAGCCATATTTTGGGTGACCGGGAAATTATCCGGAAATTTTCCTGAAAAAATTCGGACATTTTCCGGACAAAACCCCGGAAATTAGTTTGAGAATTTCCGGAAAAAACCCGAAAATTATCCCGAAAAAGCCCGGAAATTTTCCGGAAAAAACCCGGAAATTTTCCGGAAAAAAACCGGAAATTTTCCGGAAAAAAACCGGAAATTTTCCGGAAAAAACCCGGAAATTATCCGGAAGAAGCCCCGAAATTTTCCGGAAAAAACCCGGAAATTTCCCGGAAAAAAACCCGGAAATTTTCCGGAAAAAAACCCGGAAATTATCCGGAAAAAACCCGGAAATTTTCCGGAAAATTTCCGGAAATTTTCCGGAAAAAACCCGGAAATTATCCGGAAAAAGCCCGGAAAAAAACCTGGAAATTTTCTGGAAAAAACCCGAAAAGTATCCCGAAAAAGCCCGGAAATTTTCCGAAAAAAACCCGGAAATTATCCGGAAAAAACCCGGAAATTATCCGGAAAAAACCCGGAAATTTTCCGGAAAAAACCCGGAAATTTTCCGGAAAAAACCCGGAAATTATCCGGAAATTATCCGGAAAAAACCCGGAAATTATCCGGAAAAAGCCCGGAAATTTTCCGGAAAAAACCCGGAAATTTTCCGGAAAAACCCGGAAAAAACCCGGAAATTATCCGGAAAATTTCCGGAAAAAACCCGGAAATTATCCGGAAAAAGCCCGGAAAAAACCTGGAAATTTTCCGGAAAAACCCCGGAAATTATCCGGCAACAGTTTGGCGTTGACCGGAAAATATCCGGAAAAAGTCCGGAAATTTTCCGGAAAGTGAGACTGGGAATCGGAAATTTTCCGGAAAATTGCCGGAAATTTTCCGGAAAAAACCCGAAAAAAACCGGAAATTTTCCGGAAAATTTCCGGAAATTCGGCAGGGCACAAAAGAAAAAATCCGGAAAAAACCCGGAAAATTGCCGGAAATTTACCGGAAATTTTTTTTCCGGAAAATTTCCGGAAATTTTCCGGAAAAAGTTTTCCTGTGGGGCGGGAGCCCCCCAGAAGCTAGCGCCTCTTTTAAATTTTGAGATAAAATGTGCCTTGAAAAAGCAGTTTTTGGTGCGTTTAGGACAAATGATAACAATTAGAACTACGGTAAATATAAAGTTTTTCGGGTCTGGGGGCAATAGCCCCCAGAAAATTTTTTGGATATTTGGGCTCAATTTGATGAATTGGGAACGTATCGGAAAATTTTTTGAGGGGGCCCTCTTTGCCAAAGGGGGGGCCCCAGAGCCAAAGGGGGGGCCCGGGGCCCCCGGCCCCCCCCCTGGATCCGCCACTGACACGAAAGTATACCTTTTGAGTTAATGATGATTGGGATTGATCGGCTCACTCAAGCCAAGCAGTAGCTTGTAATCACATTTTCTTCATCAGTTTTACGCAGCAAAAGCCTTCAGTAAAACTATTCTCTTTAAATAGTGGCTTGTGTTTTCGTTAGCGCTACTACAGGATCCTTCAATATGATGGTTTGTGTACCATCTCACAGGCTGCCATTCATTACTTGATTTACATATGATAACATGATGTTCCGTATTTATGTACCTTGGCGACACTAAAGACGGAAAAGGGGCGCTCCGGGAATCGGGGGTTACATCGAAAATTGGCAAAAAAGTTGGCAAATGTCAAACTTTACTATACATATATGTAGTATGGCACAAAAGAACACTGGAGGCAAAACTTCAAATCACGTGATTATGTCACGTGATTCCCAGAGCACCAAACGTGAGTGAATTTTCGGCAAACGATAACTCTGCTTATACATTGCGTATTGCCACACTTTATATACGAGACTGTAGCTTATGTGCTTCTCTTGAACATTATTTTGGTTTTTAACATTTATGTCGGATTTGGATAAAAAATGTCATTATGGGTGGGATTCACAAAACGCGTTTAAGGGGGTAGTGTCGCGAAAGCAGTCGATTTTGCGCGACTATAAAACTTTTTTAGTGAAAGATAGGTCATTGTTCTTTATATATTCTAAAAATATGTTTCAAGGCAAATATTTTTGCCAAGTTTCAGAAAAATTGATGCAGCATACAGTTAGCAGTGAAGTCGCAAAGTCGGAAAAATGACGTTTTGAAAACCTATTCACATTCGATAATTTCGTCACAATTAAAAAACTTTTGGTTTAAAATCATTACACAAAATAAAAGCACATATACTCTACTTTACGCACACAAATTTTAGTGCAAATTGCTTGAGTGGTTGTGGAGTAATGCGTGTTTGAACTGTAAAACTGTGCGTAACCTGTAAAGTACTCACAGCAATAATAATAAATTGTAAAAAATTGGACACTTATTTTGAAATCAAAAGAAAAACGAACCTTCATTTTTTATTTTTCTTATTTGTCGCAAAAAATTGTGCGTCAAAACATTACATGTACTTCACAAGCTGGCCAATCTGATATCTGGCTTGTTTTTTTTATGTTTATCTTTAACTTTTATGTCTCTGTTGTGTGATGTCTGGCTCACAAATGGTGATTGGTTCAAAATATTGGTAGATATTGGTAGTCTAGTGTCTGGCAGTATTTATTTGACACCATATGGCATTTCACTAGTTTCTAAGTTAAGGTACAATTTCAAAGCAAAAAGCTCTTTTTTTTGCAAGCTATGAGCAAAACTGCTTTGGCGACACTACCACCTTAAACGCAGTCTAAGTTAGACTGCGTTTAAACGCAGTCTAAAACGTTGGTCTAAGTTAAACATGATTCACAGAGATTGATATGATTAGTGTGTGTCATCTGATTTTTATGTTCTATTTCAATTGAAACCTTGTCTAACTTAAACGAACGTTTAGACCGAGTCTAAACGTGATTCAAAAAGCCCGTTTAAGTTAAACGGGCTCGTTTAACAGAATTCTTCATTTGATTCTTTTTTCAGTTCTATTGCAGAACATTTTGCTTTAATACGTACCGACAATGCTATTCATTTAGGTAATAAAATTACTTTTTAATAAAAGTCAATTTATATTTCAAATTAATTACGTAGTTAAAAAAATTTAACAATTGGTAAATAAGATAATTAATTTACTATTTAACATACAATTATATCAATTAAAAATTGACATTAATTGAAACAATTACAATAACAACCCTTAAACATACCTAAAATTTAAGGTATCTTGTTGCAAGCTAAAATAACAAAGATGAAGCAGCAGCATTAAGCGATAATGAGAACAGTTTATACTTGGTATGATTATGCTTAAAGCTCAATGCCTATTATTATTATTATTACTTCAGTAATTTTTGTAATTTTTTAATCATTTTTATCAATTTAAGTTAATTAGGTAGTTGACTTTACTAACTTTTGAGCTTTATGAACTGTTAATAGCAACAAATGAATAAGTAACCAGTATGGTAAACAAAATTTTCCTGTAGATCATCCACATTAGCTGTCATAGGAACGTTTTTTTATAGTAGCCATAGGAACGTATACTAGCAGCTAAAAAGTAAAATAGACATGATAATACACGATATTATTAGCCTATAAGTTGAATAAGAACAAATTAAAACTATAAAAGTCAAAAATGTTAAAAAATACTTAAGTAAAATAATGAAAAAATACTTAGACTAACCTTAGACTAGCGAAAAGGCTAGTCTAAATTCAACACTAGCGGGCGTTTAAGTTAAACGAACGTTTAGCTTAGACTGAGCTCGTGAATCAGGAATAGAACGTAATCAAATTTAGAAAACGAAAATAGAACAAAATTTACACGCTAATCATATGCAGACTTAGACTGGGTCTAAACGTTCGTTTGGCTAGACTGCGTTTAAACGCAGTCTAAGACTTAGACTGGGTCTAAGTTAAACGCGCTTTGTGAATCCCACCCTATGTGTTTTCGAAGTTGAACTCTGAGCAATAAAATTTATATAAAAAAATTTCTAAGCTTTATTTTAAAAAACTAAAAAATTGTTCAACTGCGCAGAGCCTAGGACTATAATTGTGCAAATTTTGTAGAAAACTATCTTACCAGCATTTTATAATCGAATGTCAAAAAATTGGTATTCACACAGCCTATATTTGAGTCTGCTGCTTCTGAAAATGGTTTCTTGTGCGATTTTTTTGCACAGAACGCAATAAAATTGTTTTAATTTTTCATTCTGACTGATAAAATTGACGTATCGTCTGTTTGGAAAACCTCAAAAAGCGTTGATGCACTGGCTTACTTGCTTAATTTGTGTAAAAGTCGAATAAAATCTGTAAATTGTCCAATTTTTTCCAAATTTTTTGCTATGGAGATATGCGCGTCAAAACATCAGAAATAGTCATTTGGGCAACTTTTCTTCAAGAATGATAGGTCATTTTGGCTGATTTTAAAAAATACGCCCAAATCCTTGATTCCCGGAGCGCCCCCTTAAAGCCCGGTTCATACTTGTCCTTAAGAACACAAGACAAGGACAATTTTCGGTCAGCTACTGTGAACAATTGACACAAGCGTTTCGTCTTTACATACGATCTGCAAGTGACCCCAGCAGTAATCATGCGAAAACCAAAAACTAAAATTTTGTGTCAAAATTTTATGTCTCCTCAACTCAAAACGTGCGATCTGGGGCCTGTTGCTCAACTTTACAATCATATAAATTCATTACGAATCACCTGATTTTGCACTTACAATTGTTACAATTGTGAGATTTGTAAAGTTGAGCAACAGGCCCCTGGAATCTGTGCCCTTTAGCGAAAAACTTGGTTTTTTACTGAAAAGTTGCTTGGCTGTACCGCTATTTTAATAATGGAATTTATTTTTAGTATTAATATTAATACAAGTCTAGTGCGTCTAGTTTAGACTAGGTTGACCAGATGCACAGCATGAAGTAATTTAATATTGATAAAAACTTATCCATGTGAATTTTTGTGAAGCGACTTCGTCTTATGTGATATTGCGAAAAAGTTTTTGAAAAAGATTTGATGCACTACTAGCATCGTACTCACAAGTTCAATGTTTACATTGAGCAAGTACACGTGTACTTTCTCAATGTAAACATTGAACTTGTGAGTACGATGCTAGTAGTGCATCAAATTTTTTTTCAAAATAATTGTAATGGACTGATATTATCTTTAAAGCGTTGATAACGCGTAAAACTAACGTTAATTGTAATTTTTTAAAAATTAAAAAGCCGTGCAATGGCAAAATTTTGTTGCGCATCTAGTGGTGCAAAAATAAAGTTTTTACCATTTGCCGTTCTAAAAGAATGATCGTTATTATGTTTTTCATGAAAATAAGGATAGTATAATACATTTAATAATACATTTAATTATAAATACAATTCGTAAAATATTTTTAATTTAATATGGATATAAATAAAGTTTGCAATTTATTTTAAATTTAATGTTAATATAACTGCAATTTCTGAAATATTTTTGATTTAATATTAGTATAAATACGAAATTTTTGATTTTTAATTACATAATATTATGAACTATACTAAAAATACTGATAATGTAAACTTTTGGACGATTCTTCGCAAAACTGAAGTATACCGTACGTTTAGTAATGTATTATGCATATATTTTTGATAAAACGCGTCTGAGACCGGGAATACCGGTTTATAACCCTAGAGAGGGGTGCATGATTGCATTTCTTCTGAACTATTGAAAGTAACTGTTAATTTTTTTAAAAAATACTTTACACAAACGTAGCCACTCATGAAGCCTTAGAAATAAATATAGTTAAAGAAAGAACTTACGGAAAAGAGTGTTATTTTTTGGAAAATACACATTACTTCGCGAGTATGTGATATCCATAATTCCTTAATTTTAAAAAATTCCAAATGCAGCTTCGTTATGTCGTGATGTATACATACTTACTGGAACTACAATGTATATATATAGGCACACAATTTTTTAAATTCAATTGTAAATGCAATTTGCAGCAACTGCTTATAGCATTTTGCTTAGCAAACAAATAGTAATCCTTGCCTGCCTGCAGTTGCCCTTTACATGATGAATAGTAGATCAGGGGCTATCTTTTTACGCGGCCCCTAGCTAGGGGCCGCGTATATACTATATTCAGAATCTCGGTATCCTATGTATTTTTGGGTAAGTCAATTTTCCAGTGTTAATTAACACTGGAAGGGCAGGTAGGTCGATCAGCTAGTGATATATTCTGTAATGCTTGACTGCCTGCATTGCAGAAGATCGGTATGCTGAAATTTCAAAAATCGACTGCCGGAGTGGGCTCGAACCACCAACCTTCCGATTAAGAATCGGACGCTCTACCAACTGAGCTAAGCCGGCCGTTGAAAAGACGGTGATGTAAAGCAGTACTGTGAAGCAAGCAGTGTCTGTTGAAACACATGAGAAAGCTTTACATAAACTGAAATAAAATAAAATTCTACCTAGGCATTTTACAACCGTGGGCGCATGCTTAGGGGTATGTTATTATTAGCTGTTGCCACCACAGTGTATCTTGAGCAAGAACGATGATTAGTTAAACTGGCCAGTCGGCAGCAAACATTGTATCCGTAATGAACTACAGTTAGCTATATATAGTCACTAAAAATTTAGTTACCTCAATTTATTAGTCGGTTTACACACCTTTGAGACTTCAGTGGATGACATTTTTTAATGCTTCGCACTTTGCCAAAACCTTGCTCTATTGCGCGGTTATGGCCGCGTTTTATATTTCCTGCGGAATATAGACACTCCAAGGTCATGATCAGTACTCAATCAGGAGGGACACTTCTCACTCAGCAGACGAGCTTGTTTAGCCAGCTGATTTTTGTCTTTTTGCAGGAATCGCAGTTCATTATACTTACTGAGTGACCTAGTTTTAGTCGTACTGCCATACAACAAAGATTATACTTCGCTTTAAAATGTATTGCCAAAGCCAGACATGCAAACCGCGTCGCTGATTTTGGTCGAACTAGTCTAAACTAGACACACTAGACTTGTATTAATGTTAATTTTAGTATTAAAACAAAATATCTCGTGCGTCTAGATTCGATTATTTCGATTAGAGCAGATTTGTTTTGGATTGTCCATTTAATCTTTTAAAAAACATTTTTTTTTAAATTTTGTCCGAATTGCGACTGTTTTCAAATTTGATCACATATTCTGTCGTTCGTAAATTCAGTCCCATTTAACACAAATTTTTATGTGTCACACGTTTGTTTACAACTGCAAAGCGCACATATGAACTGGGTACGTAAGAAAGAGTGCTGAAAAATATCAGCGGCTGTGATGCCACAGTCTACATATACTTGTACTAGAATAGATACAGTGCTCAAGAGTATCAGCTGTTTACCTAGTTGTGTAGTTTAGAACAATAAATACATGTTTCTTCTGTGATAGCTGTCCTATAGTTCGCAAGTAAACCCTATATATTACATTGGAGCAGTGACTATAAGCGATACTGAAGCGAGCGGAAACATGGAATTTATCCAGCTCGTCCCCTTTTGCCAATCCATCGCTGACGTTGATGTATGGAGAAAACAATTCAAAGCATTTGTCGATCTAGCCGATCTTGATGAAGGCAAAAAGTTAAAAACTATTAAATATGCTGTATGCAAATTGGCCAATGTGGTAAAAATTGATGGTCGGTCAACATAATGATTCAATTTTGCGGCAACTAGAGGAAATTGAAATCTCGCCGTCAAGCAATCCCCTGAAGGCTTTCATGGAGTTAGAGTTCGGCGGAGACATAATCGAATTTGTACGACAATTACGAAAATATGCCAAACAGATAGTAACCGGAGAAGCCATCGAAAAACTGATCAAACAGAGAATCGTTGAAATGATGGATTATGGTCAAAGACATCAGTTTGCGGACTGTGATCTGAACGATCTAGTTAAGCGACTAGCGCAAATCGATTGCGATGATGTATTTACTAAACCCAAAACGATGGCTATTCGCAAGCTATTTTGCACGAAATGCAAACGGAGTGGACATGCAACGGACTCTTGCTGGTCTGAAAAGACTTGCGAGCGATGCGGTCGAAAAGGACATATAAGACGCGTTTGTCGTGATTCAGGTCCAAAAAACTAGCTATTCCGTCGGTGTCTATTACAGGGAAACCCGATGGAATTTTGTCCCTGTACAACTTATAATAGCATTAATGTAGACGCTTTCGCCGATACTGGGTCGCAATTGAATATTATACGGATGGACTTTGTAAACTGTAACAATCTACATGATTTGCTTATTAGAGTTAACCGCAAATGCTCACTAGCCAATCAAACTACTCACAATTATTTGTGGATTATCCGTCTACCAGTATCAACTCCACAAAAGTCATGTGTGATAGAATTTGTGGTTTTTGACAGTGCAACTTATTCAGTACTACTTGTTTTACCGGGTTTACGAGCACTTGATATCACTCTAGACTATAAGTTACCACAATGCTAAACTGTTTTGCCAGTGTCTGATGATCAGTTTGGGGCAAAACTAACAAGTCAGCAGAAATCTGACCTCACAAAGCTCATTTCAGAAAATAGAAAACTATTTTATAGCGGAACGGCGGATGTTGGGAAATGTGCAGAAACTAAACATGCAATCATCACAGAAGGGCCTACGGTATATCGTAAGCCCTACTGCGTTCCCTATGCGTTGCGATCTGAAGTTGACAAATGAATTAGCGAAATGTTATCGGCAGGAATAATTAGCAAGTCCAGTTCAGCTTGGCAGAGTCCATTTTTCTTGAAATGCAAAAAGAATGGAAAATTTCGGTTTATTATTGACTACGTAAAGCTAAACGAAGTAACTGTAAAAGACCGATTCCCCCTGCCTGTAATTGACGAAATTCTAACCTATCTCGGCCATGCAAAATATTTTACGACTGTGGACTTAGCCAGTGGGTACTGGCAAATAGAAGTTGAGGAATCGGATAGGTGCAAAACTGCCTTCGCTGCAGAAGACGGCATATACGAATTCAATGTAATGCCGTTTGGCTTGTCCAATGCCCCAGCAACGTTTCAGCGGGCAATGAATCGGATTTTTGCGGACATGAAAAGTCGTGGCATTATTCCTTACATTGCTGATATTATAGTAGCTTCGAGAACCTGGCAGGAACATATAAAAGATCTTTTGCATGTATTTACTCAACTACAAAGCAACAATCTGAAAATGCTGCTAACCAAGTGCCAATTTGGAATGGACCAAGTGTTATATTTGGGCCACCTTGTTACTGCAGACGGTATTAAACCAGATCCAAGAAAGGTCGCCCACTTAAACGAACTTAAAACTTAAACTTAAACGAACGAACGAGCACCTAAAACCAGGAAAGAGTTAGAATCATTCTGCGGGTTTGCAAATTACCTTTCGAAGTTTTTACCAAAATTTACTGAACTTATGCAACCGCTGTACAAGTTAAAATCCAACAAGTCTCCGTTTAAGTGGGATGAAACTTGTGAGCGCGCTTTTAAAACTGTAAAAAACGCAGTTTCAGAAAACTGCCTATTGATCCACTCAGACTACAGTAAACCTTTTGAAATATACACAGATGCGTCGGATTCGGCAATAGGCGCTGTGCTGCTACAAAACAGAAGACCTATTCATTTCTACAGTAGACTTCTCAAAAATGCAGAACAGAATTACAGCGCCACTGACAAAGAATACTTGGCGCTGTACTCCGGATTCAAACAATTCCGTTTCTACGTCTACGGTAACGAATGTTTTGCGTTTACTGATCACCAACCACTGATATCAATGGTGACTCAGAAAAAACCGCAGTGCAAACGTCATGCTAGGTATCAAGAGTTTCTTCAGGAATTTAAGTTTGAACTCCGTTATATACCCGGCAAAAAAACCATGTGGCAGACGACTTGAGCAGGCTGAACAAAGAAAGCCATTCTGAGCCCAATATTTCATTTGTCCAAGTGGCTCAGAATGAAGTGGAAAATATTATTAAGAAACACCACAATGCCGGTCACTTTTCAGTCAACCGCATTCGCAAGAGCATTTTAGACGAAGGTTTTTGGTTCCCTAAAATGCGAAAAGCACTGCGGGAATTTCAGAATAAATGCAACATTTGTAACCAAACATCGTCATACCATTCTAGGATCAGCCCAAAAGGTCGTCTACCGAATGCTAATGACGTGGTTCCACGTGAGTTTATTTCTGCCGACATTGTCGGCCCATTGCCTTTGTCGGCTGGAAACTATAGATTTTTGTTAACGATGCTGGATCATAGCTCTGGCTATCTCGATGCTGTACCCCTGACAAATATAACGGCTTCAACAGTGAAAAAAACTTTAGAAAAATCATGGTTCCTCCGATATGGCCCTCCACGTATCCTGCTCACCGATAATGGAACACAATTTCGCTCATCGGACTTTAATACCCTCCTCAAGAAACACGGCGTTGACCATCTGTACTCCACCCCTTACTACCCCCAGGGTAATGGTCGCATCGAGAGGGCGCACCGGACCCCGAAAGACCGCTTAAGAGCAGCAGTACTAGAAGGTGGATCAAAAAATTGGACAGAACACGTTCCGTCGGCTTTGTTCAATATTAATCGCACTGGAGATGCTTTTCGTCTGTTTTATGGCACATCAGTTTCTCTCTCATGGCCTAAAAAGAGAACTGAGGAGCCAGAAGTGACAATACGATGTCCTAAGTTCGTGCATGTGCGATCAATCAACTCTGGATGTCTGATGCCCACATTCGGCCCACGACAAAAAGTTCGCCGTTGCGTTTCTGACCAAGTTGTAGAACTGGAATGTGGACAAAAAATCAACCTTAAGCGTTGCCGCTCAATTTTTTGAATATGGGTCATTTTGGTCGTGGGGAGTGTGATGCTACAGTCTACATATACTTGTACTAGAATAGATACAGTGCTCAAGAGTATCAGCTGTTTACCTAGTTGTGTAGTTTAGAACAATAAATACATGTTTGTTCTGTGATAGCTGTTCTATAGTTCGCAGGTAAACCCTATATATTACAGCGGCGTTAGTGAAAAATTGATCAAAAAATATTGAAAATATTTGTCTCCTACTGGGATCGATCCAGCATCCTGTTGGCTATTGAACCATTGCGCTAATCAATTGCTTCTACGGAGATCACAACAAAAGAATATTTAAATGCCCTTAAATACCTTAAGTAAGAATGTTTTAACACTGTGGACCAAGGCCAAGATTGCAAGCAAATGCAATAGTGTGCAACCTTGTCATAAACAGTATACTTCAGTGACGCTATAACGTTTTTGAGGCACACGCTTCACCTTTACTTTTCAACCTTCCTTTATCCTTCGCTCCCTTATTGCTCAACACTAGCACCGTTTCACCACCTTTTCTGTTTCGCTTTACAGGTGCGCGGCCTTTTGTGGCTCCTGCGTTTCTGTCCTTCTGTCATTGGGATTAGTCCTTGCCCTCAAAAAAGCTGCATGTCCTTGTCGCTGTTTTTGGCGTGACTACGTTTTACTCCAACGGAAAAAAAAATGACGTTGAAATCGTAGGCCATCGCATGAGAACCTAAAAGCAACGCCACTAGAATCGAAACAATAACCCAGAGGGCGTTTGTTTTTAATTTAGTGACACCCAAAACAGTAATGCCCGGGGGGCAAAAATTTTAGACCCTATGTAATAAATAATCAATCCGGGCTATAAAACTTAGTTTACTCTAGTCAACTAACAAAAATCGCAGGTTTTTTCCAGAAGTTAAGTTCTTTGTGTTAAATATACCAATTTTAGACCAACTCCCACACTTTGGACAGCTCCTTAGGGCTACGACAAGGTTAGGGCCAAGTATACGTAAATCAATCGCAACTTAGCGACAAGGAAATTTTTGATTAATGAATTGCGGAAGCATGAGTCATTCATTCATCAGGATAAGAAAAAATATTAAGATTAGGGTTGTTTTACATAAGTACATATGTGTTTCAACAAAAATGCATAATAATAACCAGTGGCGTAGCCAGGAAAAAAATTTAGAGGGGAGGGAAATGACCTTTTCGATTTTTTAAAGGTGCTTAAGTGCACTTAATTGCGATTTTAACGCAAAAAACTACACATATTAGCGTTTTTTAGCTAATTTTGGACCACAGCAGCATCGAACCTAGTAGAGCTAAAAACTCCGATAATTCCAAAATCCATGGGCTGGCTAGGGTCCAGAACTCCAGAAGTAAGCAAATCCGCAAATTTTCCGAAATATTTTGACATTAAAAACATTGTAGGTACATTTGCTAAAAATGTCAATTTTGTAACATAAAACAGCTGAAACGATACACTATACACTGTACATAGTGCACAAGACAACTATATGCACATGCATATGCTTTAAAGTGGTAGTGTCGCCAAAGCAGTATAATCGTAGTTTGCGAAAAGAGAGCTTTTTGCTTTGAAATTTTTTGTTCACTGAGCAAATAGTACAATACTGTATGGTGCCAATTAATCAATTCCAGACCCAAGACTACCGATATTGATTTACAAACATCACGGACCAATCGCCATTTGTAAGCCAGACATCACACAAAAGGGACATAAAGATCAGCAAACCGAGCGTGATATCAGATTGGCCAGCTTGTGAAATACACATAACGTGTCGACGCACAATTTTTTCAGAAAATAGGAAAAATTGTGAGTTTTTCACGTGATGTGTGATCTGAGGACGGCGGGTTAATACGGTAATATAATGGGCCTCTTAACACAAACATAATAGCCGTGCCAATGGGACTTCACGGACAAATTTTGGGTTGAAAAGCGAACACATGAGCTACTACGTTGTATTTAAAATAATATTAATATAAATGCAGAGTGTCAGTTTCTGCACAGGCATATGCTTGTCTTGTATATGCCCTGCCGTTATTACCTTACTATACTATATAAACTTTTTTGCTCAAAAATTACGATAATAACTCAGGATCGGCTCAACGCAAAAACGTAATGTTTACGTTATCAGATAGCTGACAGCGTGGCCAAAAAATTTTTCTATTCAAAGTCAGTTCGTAAAAGAAACCGTTTAACCGCTACACCGGTTTGAAAAAAAATAAAAAATGTCCATACTGACATTTTCGGGCTCGAACATCTCCTACGCCGAATGTAAGACGGTATACTGTCATTTAGTTCTGAATTATTCAGACCGTCATAACTTGCCTCAACGTTAACGTAAAAACATAAAATTGACGTCTTTCAATTCAGAACAGTAGGCGCTTTTGAAAGATACCTTACTTGACGCGTACCATTTACGTTTAAACGTTTAATTTTCCAATTCTAAATTATGACGCAAGCTTAACGTCAAGTAGAGGCCATGTCACCCATCATTTGAAAGGTCTCTGAATATTCTTACAAATGATGCTAGTATTATAGTTGTATCTCTACGCTATCAAAAGTTATGAGCCCTTAAGCCTTCAAGGTTAAGGGGCTGAGTACACGGATCACACCATGTGTGATCAAATCTCAATGCTTTACACTTTTTAATTAGGCAAAACTTTTGAAAACATTTTGCGTTTTAATGTTTTTTGTAAATTATAAATTACGTCACCCCAAGGAATGGTCGAACAAGTCTAAACTTGACGCACTAGACTTGTTAAAAAGAATATTAAAAATAAAGTGCTTTTTAATATTAATACGATCCATTTATTTTTAAATTAATATTAATATAAATACAATGCCTGAAATATTTTTAATTTAATATTAATATAAATATAATTCTCAAATTATTTTTAATTTAATGTAGGGATTACAAAATAGAAGAGTGGGACTTTTACTGACAGTATCATCAATCAATCAATCAGAAACTATCAGACATCATTGACTAGTCTTGTATCGAATTTCGCAGTCCATGTATATAGTATTTTTAACATTCATTCATAGTTCCTCTACATCAATATCAATAAAATTATTAATATTAAAAGTATTTTAAATACTGACTTTTAATATTAATATTAATTATTAAAATAATGGTAGGCCTTGTTGCATGTTTCTATTTTAGCTTGATTTGACAGACGCTTGGTTCATCTATGTTTGTTTATTTTTCAAAAAAAAAGTAATTTAGCTTTACTTGGATTTTCTGCGCACTGTTTCCTGGCTTAGTCATATTATAAAAATATTCACAAAAAGCAACTTTCAGATTATAGAATTTTTATAATTTTTTCTATTCTGAGTTATACACATCAATAGACTCCTGAATTTCTTCTGAACAACTTTTTTTCTAAAACCATTGGTCAATTTCGCTCCAAAAAAATAATTCGCCAAAAAACAAATTCTGGAAGCACCACCTTAAAATAGGTAAAGAATATAAAGGACTCTAAAGTAAATAGTATTAACGTCATATGAAAGTCAATTCATTTTTAAACAACTTTTCTTCGAGAACCTGTTGGCTAAAAAGGATGCTGAAACAAGCTCTTCTGCTGAGTGAGGAGTGGTACAGTGTGAGGCCGGAGTGTCAATATTCCAGAGGAAATATTAAACGCGGCCATCAATTGTGGATAAAATAATTTTTTAAATCACAATATCTGTGCACATTTGCTGCTGAGTTGCTCCAAAGCTTGTCTAGTAAACTGTGAACAGTTTTATTAAAGTCAAAAACAAACAAAAAAGTTGAAAAATATTTTTTTTGAAAAAAAGTGGGTCTCACCGAGAATCGAACTCGGAAGACTGGATTCAAAGTCCAGCGTGCTCACCATTACACCATGAGACCACGTAGAAAGAAGTGTTAACTTCGACTGATGTAAGTTTTTCTGCATTCGTTGACACGTAAAAGAACTTCATAGAACTTCAGAGAGGTTAGCAAATAATAAAAAAACATTAACTTAATCATATATGGATTGTGGATGGATATGTGATGGAACCGCAAATCAGATAAAAATTACTATGAAATTTCTATCGGTGTAAAAATTGTACGTATAATGTATGTGATTCTGTGCAACGTTCCTAATGTAATCTGTTTTAAAGCTCGTGATGTCAGCGGGCGGTTAGTTCAATCGGTTGAACTGACCGTCCGTTTCTGAATCGAAACTGCATTGAAATTGCAGTGGATCGATCTCCCGCTAGGTATCTTTTATTGCAATACAATTTTGAAAGTGCCTGCGTCATGTTTGATTGAAAGACACAGATTATGCAGTGAGAAATCAGGAGGTACCTGCCTTTCTAGTGTTAATTAACACTAGAAATTCGACCTAAGCAGAATTACATAGGAGAAACAGATTCTGAATATAGTATATACGCGGCCCCTGAGGGGGCCGCGTAAAAAGTTATTGCAAAAAGTTTCAAAACGAAACACACGCACACTCAAACACATATGAAGCCGCACGATACAGCTTAGCCTATTGTCGCAATGAAAATTCAGCCTAGTACAATAGGTTTTCGCCAGCTAAAAATCCGGACTCGATGGTCAAGGACAAGTTTATTGCTGGCCTTATGCCTACATCGCTGCTTTGCAAGTTAAAGAACGGTAGTTCGCTGACATTGATGATGCTCTTAACAAAGCGCAAGATTGAACGCGTCGAATTGACGGAAAAGCCTCTAAAAACAAGCTCCAGGGGATTCGGTGTCAAGATGGGGGCAGCAGCAGTAGGGCTCGCCGATGTTTCGTCCGCATCCAGTGACGAAGGCAACGGGGACATTTCAGCGATGACTGGCAACGTTTCTGATGGTCGCAGCACAAGTAAGACGGATGAAAAGTTCCAGTCGGAGCCGCTCAAAAGAATCAGAAATTTAGAACTACAGCTGCTCTGCTCAAAAAACAAGCCATGCTACAAAGATCAAAGTCAAGATCAAAGAAGCAGTCAGGACCAAGCTAGCTACAAAAGATGCACGGCCGTAAGGCAAAGTTACAACTACCATGGTGATAAAGCGCCCAGTGGATACAGTTACAGCACTAGGGGCGGGAGAGGCCGTGCTAGAGGTCGGTTTCAAATTGTTTGCTATAAAAGCCAAGGCTTTGGGCACAAGTCAAACCAGTGCCCAACGCCAAACTCGTTCAACGAGTAGGTTCTTGCGCATAGAGGCACCCGCCAGAACGCAGCAGGCAATTGGCCCCAAAACACTGTGTTAAGTTGGAAGTAAAAAAAATTGGCTAGGCTAGGCAAGGCAATAGGTGTAGTTTCCGGCTCGGAGTTTACCAACGAAAACAACGTGTGCACTCTTTGTTACTTTTTCAATGCCAAAAACTATATTCACAGAAGCTAGTTACATTTAGGTATTTTGTTTTTGTTCGTAAAACAGCAAAAAAGAACCTAGTTTTGCAGACTTTACTATAATTTTTTTCTATAACGACAACTAACATTCAGCATGGTTACATTGTGACTACGGATAATATTACAAACACGTGTATGTTATGAGATATACTGTTGTACAGATATAAGTATGTACTGTAGCCTAGTGAGATCGCATCTGTGATTACGACTGAAATACAGTGTATACTGTGCAGTGTGGCGTTACACTATTGTGTAAATTCATTGGTTATTCTAAATTTTTTAGCAAAACATTAATCTCGTCTTTATTCACTTCTTAGTATTGTGTGTTTTTTCAGTCAGTGATCGTAGCAAAACCAAGGCAAAAAGCGACTCTTCCGAACGTTGCTTTTGGAAGTAATTAGGCTGCGTATAGAAGAAAATGAGACAAAAAAGTGCACTAAAATGTAAGTAGTAAGTACGTCTGTATAGAACCTTTTTAAAAAATACTTTCGGTACTTGTACGTAGTTACCTTCGTAAGGTGTATAATACCACTCAATAAATAATTAATTTTGTTAATTACAACTTGATATTTTTTTCAATTTAGTATTTACATAAACACAGGCTTGTGTACACATACATATCTAACGTACATAAGGCTCCATGCATACCAATATCGATTTTCAAATACGTATACTGCTTTGATATATATACGACCCCCAGATTCAGAACGTTGCTGTTCTGTTCGTGCTGATGGTTGATGATATTAACTTTGAAATTACTGTTAAGATAAGAACTTCATGATATTTACATATGTACTTTGTAATTTCGGCTCTGTTGTCGCTAAATGTCTCATTGTTTACTGTGCTGTTAAATGCTTGTTTATGATAACATAAATTTGTGGGAAATTAACAGATAAAATTAAGAATTACTCTGTTGTCAAGTTTTGTTTTTGTAGAGTAGGTTTTGCCCCTGGTACGGTCCGTACCAGATAACACACGGTTGTCTAAGTAGGGTGATAACCTTACTTGTGCCGAGTCGGGAGGGGGGGTTGGGGGAGGTTGTTGAATTATTTTTTGTATTTTTCTTTAACTGTTATTTGGCAGACCCAGTGTTTTAGAAATTTTGCTTGAAAATGACAAAAATTTATTCAATAATTTTTTTCAAAATTAAATTTGATTTTAATACTGTTACTCTACTGTTTATTTTTAGAACTACGGTAAATTTAAAACAATATAAGTCAATTTTATTTCAAATGATGGAGCAGTCGGGATTGTGTTTATTGCTTGCTGTAATGGCCTTACAACAGCCGTACCCTGTCTACCACGGTGAGCTACAGTTCTGGCCTTAAATAGTGCCCTTTCACTGTGAGTTGACACGAAGTCGACTCCACACTCGCAGTTGTAATGAATATCTCAACGAGAAAAATGGGATTGGGCTGAGTGAAAATGTGGTCTTCGTTGACCTTGTGACCTAGCACATATGCACAATACATAGCATGCAAGCTGAGTTTCTAAGCACGTATGGTTTTACGCGTACGCTAAGAGCTGTCACCCTATGTTGACTTCACTTGAAAACTTTTTCCACACGATACTCGCACGAACACACGAAGTCCCCTCGCACACGTACGCACGAAGTACACTATGTGAGGCCAGGACTGTAATGTAGTCATGTTCATTCAAAACTGCGAAATTTAAACCATTGAGTTGAGCTGTGAACTTAACGAATTCTGAAACCTGAATTGCTCAACCCTGAGAAAAAACAGTGGCGTGAATTTTGTGACTACTCGTTGTACTCGTAATGCTTGTAATTCGTTCTTTTAGTAATGAAATAGCGTATTTTTGTCTCAGGGTCTATAATTTTTGTCAGACATTAGATAATCGGACGCAAGCTCAGGCAAAAATCACAATTAATTTAGGAAATGTTGTAGGATAAATTTTTATATTTAAGTTTGTTGTTCCATCAGTACGCAAAATTATTCTAAAAGAAATAAGTATTGTTTCGATTTGTTTTTTATATAGAAGCAACGAGAGAAGTCAATTTGTTAATCGACGTAATGGAGCAAGTGGAGTTTCACCTGGGCCCCGTTGCACCAAACACTGATAACTGATAAATTATCAGTTATCAGTAAATTATCAGTAAACTGCGTTGCACGGCGTTTACTGATAACTGATAATTATCAGTTATCAGTTATTAGTTATCAGTTATCAATTATCAGTGTTGCACAAAATTTACTGATAATTATCATTTATCAGTTATCAGTTATCAGTAAAATTTCCGCCATTTATCAGTGAATTATCAGTGTTCGTTGCACAAAGCAAAACACTGATAACTGATAACTGATAATTTTAGCCAATTTTTTATCAGTGTTCGTTCACTGATAAATTTTATTTATTAACATTTTCAAGCAACTACAGTTACTTTTGATGTATATAAACAATGTTTTAATGAATTTTCTTGCAATTTTGCCGCTTTTTGCCTAATGTGTCATACTTTGGTACCATATTATGGATGAAAACTGTTTCAGTGTTCCAGTGTGTTTCATACAGTGTGCCAGCCACACAGCATTGTCTTTGTATAAGTGATACAAAAATTGATTTAAATGTGAAAATATATGCTTCTAAATTGAAACTCATAAAAAAGTGAATATAATGACGAAGAAAATTTTAGAAAAACAGTCGAATTAACGCTAATTTCTACGTTTTTTACGGTTTACTGATAATTTATCAGTTATCAGTTATCAATGTTCTTGTGCAACACTGATACTGATAACTGATACTTGATAACTGATAACTGATAAATGTCGTGCAACGCTATACTGATAACTGATAACTGATAGTTGATAACTGCTACTTGATAACTGATAACTGATAAATTTTTGTGCAACGGGGCCCTGGTCTCTTTCTTCCCGTGTTTGATGGTTTTTAACTGGAGACTGCCATCGTATGTGTTGGATTTGGTAAACCAGCGAATTAAGGACAGGTATGTTAATACAAATCAAATCAAATGTTTAGTAATGAGGCAAATAATTAGTGAATTGGATATCAGTTACTAAAGTTTAATTGGTATCAGTCATTGGTTAAGTTACATCAATTTTTTTGTTTAAATTCCATTGAGTTGTATTGTAAGGGTATTAAATCTCTAAAAGTATGCACTTAACGGTATTAAAATTGCCGACAATTATGATGTAAGATAGTAAATTACGAGCCCCACCAGGGGCACGTATCAGTTATATGCAGAATTTTTTTATGTACTTTTGATAGATAGGTTGTATGTGTTAATTAATACGAAAAAAGTAGTTATTTCTACTTTTTTTCACACAAAGCTTGTGTTTTTGCAAACTCACACGTAGCTTTGAAAAAGTAATGACAAAACTGGAATAAGATTTACTGACTGCTTTTTTGAATAGTGTGCTTTCATTTTTTTGAATCCATAGATTTTTTACAAACGTATCAAAAAATAAATTCTTCATCAAAATTTTGCTCAATTCATATTTTAGGCAGTATTATGGTAAATTCATGAGGGGGTTAGCATTGGAAGGTCGAGAGGGTGGGATGGCGGGACAGCAAGTGGAAGTGATATAAAGTCCAAATGTGTCGTCACCGCTGTCTGTCCAGCAACCGCCAATTATCATCCCACAGACCCCGCCATTGCTCCCTACACACTACACAGGACCCCCGAGGCCTGCTGACCCACTGCCAACTCCGGTACAAACTGACAGCTTAACCGATGACGACTCAATGGACGTGGATATGGACAACGTAACACAAAATGAGCAGGTAGATCAGGTATAAAGCTACAGTAGGCTTGATTCATAATTACATCCGTATGTCCATTCATCAGCCAAAATTACAAAATAGTCACGTTGTTATTAGTATATAAGATCAGATTGTGACGTGATTTATTGAAGAACGTGAAGAACCTTGTACTTTGATACAGACAGTGTAGTGTTCATTTTGAAACTGGGCTGTATTGACCCACCCGAAGACAATTTTTTTGGTGATTTAAAAAATGAAATATCAGAAAAATATTTTGCTGACGTATGTAGTGTGGAGTTTTGGTCAACGGGACCAAAAAGTTATGGTTACAGAATAATTATAAATAACGAAAAAAAAATGGAATGGAAAAATGGAAAAATGGAAAATCAAAGGAATTTAATTATCAGTTGGAAATCGTGGCATAATAACTCCAGAAACCATGATCAAAATGCTTTTGAAAAACGCGGACTTGACTGTTGCTGCAAATTACTTTACAATTATTAGAAACAAATTTTCAACAGACTTGAAAAGTAATTAGTCATCTAAAGTGTTTTGAGTAACGTCCGATAAAAGAGTCGTTCTGAAAACTGTAGTAACGCTACCAATAGGATTTCAAACACGTGAACAAATCGACCTGTTGGATCGATAAACGTTTTGAAGTGTCTAAATTGAAGCACATGGCAGTTCTAACTACGATTAAAGTACATGAATTTGTTAATGTTACTGTAATGAATAGAATTTTTATATACAAAAGTAAATACTCTCTAAACAGTAATATCTGGGAACTGGAAGAGTATCCAGAATTTTGGTCATCAACCCACTCTTCTGTGCAATTATATGTACCTGTAAGCCGTGCTGACAATTTGACGCATAAAGACATAACGTTTAAAACAACTGCTAAATGCTTCATTCATCAAATAATATTAATAAAAAACATTGCAGTTGATAAACTTTCCAATACAATACATCAACTTGACACATTATATTTCTTCTTGCAGGACACTTTTTATTACTAAGGAACTACTTCAAATCAAATCTGTTTCCCATGTAACAGCTTCCTTAAAACCATAGATGGACACTCTAGGTCCATATTATTTTCTTTATGGAGTCAATTTTGGCGAGTTTTTGGCGAATTCATGTGGAATAGTAGTGTTTTGTCCGTAAGCCATGTATTATATTCAACGTTGAATCAATTCATGCATCATCCTGTAAATAAATAAAAAATTACGGTATTGAAATAATATTGTAATTACTAACATTATTACATGTTGTGATAATAACATGCAAAATTGTTTCAAAATGTACAATGCTGTATGTATATATTACATGATACGCATTATCAATAAAATTTTTTAAGAATTGATGAGTATTCTTTACAACTATATACCTCCTGCACTTAGCAATTTCTTTTAAAAAAGGTTCTATACAGACGGTACTTATTACTAATGTACTGTTTAGTTGGCAGTATTGGCACAAGTTATTAAGCTTTATATATTGGAACCCGTTTTAGAACATTATGAGTTTGTCAGTTTCAGTTTACACATTTACACAGCATTTAAACAAAAAAATAAACTCGACCTGGTTTTATTAATTTCAACAATTTTCCAATTAGGTAATGCTATCAGTTAATTGAAGTTTTAATTGTATTGACTTAAACTGCACACTGTTGTCATTGTAATTAAAAACAACACAATGAGTGTAATTAAATAATTATTAAAATTTTCGATATAAATTGTTTATTTTATGTGACTTTATTGTTGGTGGTAATTGTTATTTTTTTGTATATGTTACTTAAACGGAAGTCACAACAAACACACAAAAACTAGAAAAATTGTATCTGAAGTTAACATTGAAGAGAATTGACAGTCATATAAAATAAAGTGCAAAATGACTAAATTGATTTCGTCGAAATTAGCAAAAGTGGCTACTGTTTTTAACTCAGTGGTTTATTACTTTACTATGTACCATGGAATGTTATGAATTTGAATTTTAAAAAACCGGAACACTTTGGGGCCAAATTTTTTTAATCACTAGTTTTATCAAAAATATTGTAAAAAGTTATAAAAACAGACGTTTTAAAAATCTACCTTGCTTGTGCTCAAACTGTTGATTTGCTATAAAGGTTCTGTCAAACTTACGCCTGTTTATTATTTTTAACTCTCATTTGTTGACCCTGCTGTCACAGATTCAGATAAATCACATTTAAAAACAATGAGTAGTATATTATATACCTAATTACATAATATGAACTATACTAAAAATAATGATAATGACAGGATCTTCATGATACTTCTCAAAAATGTAGTACATCCTGTGGTAAGCGTTGCAAGATGCATAATTTTTTGATAAAACGCGTCTGGTGCTGGTTATAGCGGTTTTTGTCCAGGCGCCAAGGTTAAAAACAACGTCAACTTGCAGTAAAGGGGTCATGTGACCCGTCACTCGAAAGCGATTTGTCTCACCAATCGAATGGTGAAACTCCCATGTGGCTGCGACCCCCATAACAAAAGTTATAGGGATTTTAAAAATTTCACACCATAGAACACTGTTATAATAATTAAATCGTAATTACTACATTACGAAAAGTGTTCTTTTTCTCATAACCTTAAAGGCGCCATAACTGGCCTTCAAGAACTCGGACAGACACAGGAATAGCATCATTGGATTGCTGGCGTGAAGGGCTTTCGAAAGAGGGGTCACATGATTACGTGGCACTTCAGATTACCCAGAAATAAATATCTTGGGGTACGGTCACGTGACAAGGTCATGTGACCCCTCATTTGAAAGCGCTCCTTAAATCACGACGATTGACGTTAGTTTCATGCTTGTGCGTCATCACTATTGTCCGTTGCGGGCCTTTCAACATCCAACCTTTGTGACTAATCAAAATCAGCCCATGTTGGATCAAATCTCTTTATATTTCAATTTGAAGCATTTTTTACATTTCAATTTGGACCATTTTTTAATTCAACAAATTTTAACATAATCAGATGCGCTGGACTTTTAGTTGTCAAACTAGTGTAAACTAGACGCACTAGACTTGTAATAATTAATAGGATATAAACTATCCTAAGCATAATGATAAATATAATAATCCAGTTTTTAGTGTACCAAACCCAGTTTCAAATATACCAAACGAAAGCTCATGACCCGCTTATCATTTTTCGGTTAACTCCTAAGCTTAATTCTATTTATGGAAATAAAATTAATTTTTGGAACAAGTCCATAGTGTTAAATAAAATAAACAAAATAACTTAAACTGATTTTAACTTACCATTGTCGTAATCCCCCGTGGTGTAGTGGTTAGCATCGAGGAGTCTCATCCCTCTGGTCGCTGGTTCGAGTCCAGCCGGGGGTCGTTTTTTCTAATTTTTAACTTGGGTTTTTTTAGAATAACGAAAGTATTGCATTTCGATCACATACTTGCGTATAGATCTAAGGCACTTCTTCATCAGAAATTTTCTCGAATTTTTTTGTCCTTTTTGTGATCCGCGTATTTGCTTCACGTACATGGATTCCTAACATGCCCGACGCACTAGACTTGTAATAATAATAATAATAATAATAATAATAAAATTTTAGCAAAAAAACTGGGATTGAACGTCGTCATACAGCTCTCAAGGACACGTATAAACTAGGGGTTCATGAATTATAGCAAAGTTTTGTATATATGTTTTACAAACGGATTGAAGTCGACCAAAAAAAAGATACAGTAATTCAAATTTACTAAATATGTCTTGCTAAATGTGTGAAGTATGTCTAACAAATATGAATAATGTGAATAGCGTGTTAACAGTCGAAATTACGTCTAAGGAAGTTTTCACAATAACGAATGTTCAACGTATTCACATTTGACAAATTGATGTGAAGTGCTTGGCTCAAAAGCGGCAGTTTTATTACAAATTTCTTTGACGGTTGGGTTTGGTTTTCGGGTAGATGTCGCGTGCAAGCGTGCACATGACACAAGATTTTACCCCCTCCCCACCCCTAGGCGCTATTTGCGCTATTATTGTGTTCAGCTTACAAACATCCCCCCATTCCCCCCCCCCCTATTTGCGCTAACACGCTACCACATATACTCCCTCTCCCCTACTCCCCCCTTCCCTCCATTTATGTTCATGTTCATGTTCATGCTCATTTTTTAAAAAGTATGGTTTATTTTTCCAAAAGTACGTTTCGTGAATTATAACTACTGCATCTTATTTTTGATTCAGCGTCGTTTGTCCTAATATTATGTCCTAATATTGACATAATAATACGTGTCCTTGATAAGAGCCAACGGAAAGTACAAACGACGCTAAAATTTTTTATCGCACTTTTATCAGCTGCGATAAAAAATTCACACATTGGTATTGTCAACTTTAGTTTGTTTGGCTACTAACAAATTTGCACACTGTTTATTCAAAAAAACAATTTTAGTTTTTCGCCAAACATAGTTCTTGGAATTTTGGAATATCCTATGAAAAAAAACAAACGGACGAGGACAAAGGCAAGTATGAACCGGGCTTAACACTATCATTAAGCAATTGTAGGAGTACCCGTTTTAGATTACCTAACTTCCTACACACTTGCACTAAAAATTAAAGCTTTGACTGAAGCGCAAAATGAAACACGTAATGAAACACAAGCAATTTTCATTCATACTGTTCCACATTGGGCTGTGAAGTTGCTGTATTCATATTGCTAATACAGAACAGAGTATGCACAGCAGAAGTCGCTTAGATGGTAGAGTGCTGGACTACTAACCAAGCCCCAGCTTCTGCAAAGTTTTTGTCATTTTTTTAAAAAGTATAAATTTGACTAAGATTGTAAAAGTGATTACATTGAAGCATTCTTATACAACCGTAGCTATATTTTACTGCATTTTTAAATAGGATTATTAAAAAAAATTAATATGAGGAAAAATTTTGGCATATTTGTGACTAAATGGTTTAAGCTCTGAAAACTGAACACAAAAGAAAGTCATAGTTGGGTGCGTAGAGTGTCGCAAATAGTGTTATCGCAATTTTTGCCTAAATTCAATTGTTTTGGGATTTGATTGTGATTTGTACAATCAGCGCCCCTTTTATGAAAACTTTTCAGGGGCCATAACGTTTGATACGGTAGTGGTACAATAATATTTTGTACGACATTTGAGAGGAAATTGTTAGTTTTCAAATGATGGGTCACATTACCTTGTGACGTAACGTTTAACGTACGTCAAAATTTAGAAAGTAAAAATTGGATTTATTTTCTGGGAACTGCATCATCATGTGATATGTCATCTGAAAGGGCTAAAAATTGACTTTCCAATGACAATTTTCATCATTCTACGATGTTCATAGTCGAAGTTGTTGGTATTTTTGTGGCTAACCTCCAGAAATAACTAACTACAAATGGCCTGACGCGGAGGATTTTGCAGAAGAAAAGAAAACTGCATTTTACGCCCTTTTAAACTCAAAGTCACAGAATAGCAGTGTAGTATGAAGCATTAACGCTTCTTTTAAACATTTTGATGAAACAAATACTAAGTACTGCGTTTTCAGTCACAACGTTTAAATGTTGCTCGTAGCAACAGACAAATAACTCCAATTTAAGTTGCGTATAACTTTGGAAGCAAGCGCACGAGAGTCGAAAGCTAAACGTCATAATACCACACTTGGTTGCAACTGATACTTCAATGTGAAATTAAAGTTGTCATTATCATTATGAATAGGATAGCATAAGTATATTAACAAGTCTAGTGCGTCTAGTTTAGACTAGGTTGACCAGATCCACAGTCTGAGGTCATTTCAAATTGATAAAAAATTTTAAATATAAGTTTTTGTTATGCGACTGTATCTTGTGTAAATCTTATGAAATATTGCGAAAAAAATTCAGAAAAAAATTTGATGCACTACTACCATCGTACTCACAAGTTTCCATGTTTACATTGAGCAAGTGCGTGTGCTCTTACTCAATGTGAACATTGAAATTTGTGAGTACGATGGTAGTAGTGCATCAAATCTTTTTCAAAGTAGCTGTAATGGGTTGATATTGTTTTAAAAACATTAATAACGAGTAAAATTCATGTTAATTAAAAAATATTTAAAAATAAAAAATTGTGCAATGGCGAATTTTTTTGCGCATCTAGTGGTGCGAAAATCAAGTTTCTACCATTTGCCGTTCCAAAGGGCTAATCGTTATTGTGTTTTTCATAAAAATAAGGACAGTATAATACAGTTAATTAGTATTAATATTAATAATTACTTCGGAGCTGTTAGATTTAGACGGGGCAGCCTGTGCTTTCTAGCAGATTGTTTGGTTCTGACCGTAAAAATAACTATTATGCAAATTTGTTTAAGCACATCCCAACCAAAGAAGAGCGGAAAAGGGCAGCAAGACGCAGGCACCAACAGCGCCGAAATACGCGTAAACAATTAGGATTGCCGCCGAAGCTCCTTGAGCCAACAACCCAGTCAGGTTCTGAATCAGATTCCGACGTGGACACCGACGGGCTTCTTTAAACTGGTCCAAACCGTTGGTTATTTGTCCCCGCAGTTGACTGGAAGTAGGACAACAACAGAAACAACGACGACAGCAGCAGTAGCAGCAACAACAACAACGACAACCACAGCAACGACAACAACGAGGAGAACAACAACAACAATTACAAGAACAACAACAACTACTATTACTACTACTACTAGAAAAACGTTCCGCTAAAGTATCAGAACCGTCTACCAGTAGTTTTAATTCAATACCAAACATGACCATGTTTGAAAAGTTTAAAACAAAGCATCGTATTTGCAAAATTAAATGCTTAAAATGATTCTATTGCTTGTTTTTTGCAGTTTTGTGTTAAAACTTTTGAAAAAACAATGTATAGTAGGGATCGACCGGATATCCAGATCCGGACCCGGCGAAAGTTTATTGTAATGCTATCCACTGGATCCGGATCCGGCGCCGGATTCAGATCCAGACCTGCCGGACCCGGATCCAGTATCACATCGGCACTTCTTTACGACAAATAAATTTTCCAAGGGTCCCCCCTTTGGTTTTTTACTAAAATTTTTTCGTTACTCCTAAATTTAAGAATTTCTTAACTAATTCTGAACTTTTTTGATTTTTTTATTCTGATTTCTCTGAAACTGGTGTTAGATCGTAGATGACCTTACAATATATCAAACAGTTCAAATGTTTAACTGCTATTATACCCTTGTGTCCTCAGCTACTAATCTAATATGTTAGTAGTTTCAGTTTCTCAGTTTTATAGTATTGTTTTCCCTGGGTCCTGTTTCCAGACTGTTACTTGTTGATTGTTATTGTTACTTAACTAAACTTCCTCAACGTAGGATTTAGCATTGAAATATTGAACATCAGCAGATCTCCGCAGGAGTAGTGTATTATCTACCTGACAAGTTTTAATAAAGTGGTTTCTGAAGTCCAGTTCACTGCATCAAAAAGATATTTAGCTAGCTTTTGGGGGTTGCGACCGCTAGACCACCAGCTGTTGTCATTTATTGATTTTCTAGTATTCAGTGGAATTGTAGTCTATGTTTCTACAGTCAAAGTCGAACGTCGACAATCTGAAAAATAGCTGGCGTCTGGGGAACGTTCAAACGCTATAACGGGGGTTTTCATAATTTTTAAATGTAATATCTTATTGTTTCGACATTTTGACTACTTTGCTGACCTATTTGAATATCAAGGGCGTATTCTCGCCGGTAAAGGGAAGGAATTACCCCAGTCCAGAAAATTTTCCTAATGACAACCCAAGGATTGCGTCTCCAATGAACAACATTTGGCCCCAAAATATAACTTTTTTCTCGGCAGAAATTTTGGATTCGGTCGATCCCTAATATATAGTCTATGTACATTCACAGAACAATGGACAAAAAACAACATGAACACTCTACTTACAAATTTACAAAATTACAAAAAAATTCTGAACCCTAAGGATTTAACTGAAATAGGAGATGTTTTTTAAAGTTTGGCTCCAAGTGCTAGATGTACAAAAAGATTACTCATGGGGTTCAGAAACTTTTCTTAATAAACACTGTCTAACCTTCATTTCCCTGGAACAGCCTGTTGACCCAATCTTATGGCGACGCAGTGGGATCGGTGGTTGCAGGAGCTAGTAAGGGAGTTCCCAATGGAGTCGTTCGTATAGCTGCTCTCGGACCTGGTGGGGGTGCTACCTCGACTGAGGTTCCTGGTAGAGCTGCTAGTGGGGGTGTTCTTGGTGGACTTTCAAAAGCGTCCGGTGGCAGCAAAATCGAGGGCGGCATTGGGACAACGCTGTTGAATTCCATGGCACCGTACGTCGCTTGCGCCACCAACGCCGTCACGAATACCACCTGAAAACAAAAAATAAATTAATGGTATGCCTGACTTTTAAATATAGCTAAAAATAAGCCTTTACTTTAGTTATCAAATAGTAATAGCAACGGGAGTAATAGTAAGAAACGAAGAAAGTAAATGTCAAACACGTTTTGCTGTTCCAAACTTCTCATTATGAAAAAACACGCCTAATTTATCAATGTATTTGTGTGTGTATGTGTGTATGTATGTGCGTGTGTGTATGTACGTATGTGTGTATGTATGTATAATTGTGGGTGTATGTGATGAAAAACAATTTCAAAATTGTAAAGTAAAATTATATTATGTGAAAAACAAAAAAAAACCAACCTCATTGAAATAGAAAATTTTTGTGCCCATGTGCACAAATCCGTAAAATTGGCGGCGGCATCAACTGCAGGAGGAGGTCAGCGGTATTTTGTTGCGCATAAATTGCAGAACACAGCTAAACAATGTCTTAGCTGTATTCTGCATTGTGAAATGTAGCCGACCAACAAAGTCTTGGCCGGTTGATAGCAGACACAGCACGTGTATGTAACCACTTCATTACCCCATTCCCACGGCAGCAGGTATTCTGCCACCAATTCTTCCTCCTCTGCTGCCGCCTCCTCCTCCTCCTTTGCTGCCTACTCGTCCGCCTGTGTCACCGCTTCCTCCTCCTCCTTCTCCTTCTCCTCCTCCTCCTCCTCCACTTTGTCCATTTTCATTCCCTGTTCTGGGGGCCCTTTGTCCATTTCCGTTTCCAGGTTAATGGTATTGTAGAAGTCAAATTCAGGGACTCGGGATGAGAAGGAAGTCACGAGCTCGACGACCTCACAACAGGCGTAGGTAGCATCATTGGGCTGCATACTAGCTGAGTTATAGTTATGAGCTGAGCGCTGCAGTTGTAAACAAAGTGTTCACTGAAAAAAACTTGATAAAACTTTGGCTTTTGGAAGGGTTTATATAGTCAAAAAAAAGTTCAAATCTAATAATTAATGTAGTTCGCAGGTCAACAAAAAACTGGGACATTATTGGTCTAACCAAAACATTTTGGGGCGTGTGCTACCTAATTTTACGTTTTCATTGTTGTTTTGATGTTCTAAATTTTGGCCTAAATTATGTAGGTCGTTAAAAATAAATCAAGGTCAACCCCATTAACCTGTTTACAATTGTGTCACAGACTTGTCAATTGTAATTGACTG
>JASANF010005262.1:0-26508 GCA_030248245.1 Trissonchulus sp. WLG1_4
TTAAATATGTTTTTTGAGTAGTGCACTTGTCCAATTCACTGACAAAATCACTTGCCCACTATTTTTTCAGTTACGGACAAAAGATCAGAAATGCCAAAATTTGATCAAACATTGTGTTTCGAGAGTTAGTTTTGATCCCTATGTATGTCTTTCTGACTGCTACACTTGTCCACGTCACTGACAAAATCACTTGCCCACTGTTTTTTTTGTTACAAGCAAAAGATCAGAAATGCCAAAATTTGATCAAAAATTGTGTTTTAAGAGTTCGTTTTGTACTTCAAATATGTTTTTTGAGTAGTACACTTGTCCAATTCACTGGAAATGTCACTTGCCCACTATTTTTTCAGTTACGGACAAAAGATCAGAAATGCCAATGTGAAGTATGTGTTACAAATGTGAATAGGCCTTAAAACTAGTTCTTTTGTCTTTCTATTCAAAACATTTAAACATACGGTCAACCTATTCACAAAACATGAGTAGACTTCGCTATGCCTTTGGCTTAGAGTTAGTAGTAGCCACGAAATTTGTCGATGGTCGGTTGGCTTTGTCCCGTTGGGTTGTGTTTGCTTCGTGTATTGCCCCCAAATTGTTTATATCTGCCCCATGCCCCGTTTTCTTTATAAATAAACCTATTTCTACTGGATTTATTGTGTTTTCCTGGTGCTTTTCTGGTAGTTTGATATTTTACGTAGTTTTCATGGGTTCAGGGTAGTTTTTGGGTAGTGAGCGAGCTAAGGCCCTATCTTTTAGCCTAGGACGGAGACACTTCGGCTCGGACTTGGAATCTAGAACCTTTAAGAATTTCACATGGCGAGGCTGCCAGTCCGAATGTCGACGTCCGAAGCTGAAAAATAGGGCCAAAGTACCTATTTTTCTGGAAACCCCCCCCCCTAGGCGTTATGCTGCCCAAATTTTTCTGAAATTTTCATAATATTTCGTCATGTATATATGTATAGCAGGCGGGGGTGTCGGGTCGATGTCGATTTGGTTGCGCAAACGCTGGTGGTCGGGGGTCCGTAATCGTTTGGGGGCTAATTTTTGCAAATTTCTACGGTATACAACCTGGAAAACACTGAAAATATTTCAAATATAGTCTGAATTTAAATTATTACCAATAATTAAACTGGAATACTAAAGAATGCTCAAAATCAATATTCTACTGTAAAAATTAGCAATATTCACGAGTTAGATTCACTGAGTTATACTAGTAGTAAATGTGCTGCAAAATCACAATTTCTTTCTAAAAATTATACAAAAATAGCAGTTAATATTGCTATTACTTCTTAAAACTACAAAATCAAACAACTAAGAAAACTTGACAAATTACCCACCCCAAAGGCAAATTCTGAAATTCAAGTGTGTGTATATATATATATTCTGAAACACTATAAAATTTCAACACAAAAGCAGAATCGGCTACGTATTAGTGTTTGGCCGATACCCCAAAATACCGATATGAAATGTATATACATATATGTATATATCAGTGGTTTTTTTGGGCCAAACTGGTGGTCATAGCCAGTGGCGCAGCCAGGGGGGCCCCAGGCCCTCTTCAACGGTTTTGCCCCCCCTCAGCGATTTGGGCCCCCCCTCGGATAGCCCCTCCCTCAACTTGATCCTGGCTACGCTACTGGCCATGGCCATTAAAATTGTGGATTGGCCACTAAAAATTTTTAGCTGGTGGCTAGCCTGGCCACCATAAAGTGAGGTTTACAAGGAGGAACATGCGTTCCAAAACCAAAAAAATCGCTCAGCTTCTGGGGGCTATTACACCAGACCGTTTACCAATATAAACAATGTGTTTTGAATAGTCGTGACCAGGGGCGGTTCCAGGATTTCAAAAAGGGGGAGCAGCTTCGAAATTTTTTTACTTCTACCTGCGATTTTGCATTGCTAAGGTTACGGTATCAGTTTGAGTACATACACCGTTGCTTTAACAGCAGTGGCGTATATATATACCCAGAAAAAACAAAACGCCTGACAAACGCAAGATCACTAAACCACAAAGTTTCAGGGGTCTGGGGGCGACAGCCCCCAGAAAAAATTTGCGATTTCTACAATAAATGAACGTTTCTACGATTTCAAAAATTTTCAATTTTTACGCCGAATTTGGTCAACTGGAGACGTATCAGAAATTTTTTCCGGCAAAAAAAATTGAAACAAATGAACGTCACATGCTCACATCAGACAGTATATTACACAAGCAAATGCAGCATAATATACATAATATATATGCAGCGTATATATATATATATATATATATATATATATATATATATATATATATATATATATATATATATATATATATATATATATATATATATATATATATCGGGCAAAAAAAGGCGGGATATCGTGTAAAAAATTGTGAAACTGTGAAAAAAATTCATGGGCGGGGGGAATTCGGGGAGGGGGGGGGGGGTAATGTTAGCCTTAGGATTAGTCTGAAAGACCTAGAGGCAAAGCTAAAGCAACACAAGAAGTCTTCAGAGTTGAAGCATAACAAAAAAAAACAAAAAAAAAAACAAAAAAAGCAGGGGCGGGGCGGCACCCCCGAGAAAAGCGGGGGCCACCCGCCCCCCCCCCCCCCCCGGGCGCCCCCCCCCCCCCCCCCCCCCCCCCCCGCCCGTCATTTGCTGTGCTTCTATTGTATCACAGTAGCTCTTTTATCTTCGTTAGCAGCATAGCTTTATCCATAGTCTTCGTGTAACTACGTTAATATTTTTTGCATAATGTTCAAGCTTAAAAATGTTAACACCCGAAACAAAGTAGCCCTTTAACATTTGTGATTGTGAACATAACAAAATTGTAGAACCTTAACTTTTGACCTGAGTAGCAGCCTGTTTAATGCTTCTTTGAAATTGGCCACAAAATTTTCACATTGGCCCCCAAAATTTTTGGTGCAGTGGCCAACTGGCCAGCAATACAAAAATGAAAAAATAAACCCAGGTATATATAGTGGTGCGGGAAAAAAACCCTATTTTCATGGATTTAGGTGGTACGCAGCAGCTAAAGCCTAAATAATCAAAAAATGCCAAATTTTGGTGAAACATCACCAAACCAGGTTTCGTACGGGGTGGGTTTTTCGTACGGTAATAGGGTTTTTCCCCGCAATAGGGTTTTTTTCCACGTACAAACTTTGAACTGTCACTGGTAAACCATTACTCATTACTCAGAAACGTGAGTAGTTATATACAATCCATTTTATTAGTACAACAGTTAGGCGAAAGATGGCCGTTGTAACAGCCGCGTGCATTAATGGCAGGGTTGGCAAGTCTCGGGTTTGCAACCGAGACCGAGACCAAGCAACCGAGACCACCCAAACGAGACCTACGAGACCGAGACCAGCTTTGACATTTGACAAGGCAAGGCATTTGATTGTGCCTAGGTTTTTTCAGATACTTAATGCTTTGACATGCGTTGAGACCGTTGAGAGGTTGGGGCTCAAGAAATTCAATTAAACTGCCACCCAATTCGCGCTTCGTAACGTTGCTGAAACCAGCAAATTTTTAGTTACAAATCAACTACGAAGTTAGCACTGCTTGGTAAATGATGGTCAGTATTTCTATATACTGTTCAACATTATGCTTGAGTGGTTCCACATACAAATGCAATATCGCTAACTCAGACAACCCATTCTATGTAGCTCAAACTTTAATTGATAGCTTGATGTACAAAGTTTAAACTTGAAGTTAGTTTGCCCGTGAACTGACATTCTTCTGCAGCAGACAGTTTTGACCATTCCATTAGGGATGGAAGTCTCGGTTTTTTTTCCGAGACCGAGACCGAGACCGAGACCACGAAACCGAGACTACCGAGACCGAGACCAAATTCCGAGACCACCAAAACCGAGACTTTGGGTCATTTTTTGCCATTTTTTTACCTATCGATTTGATGACTTTTTACAAGTTTTTAGGTAATATTACAAGACCATGGTCAGACACCTTATGTATAAATAACAGCTACATCACGACAATTTTGGTTACATTGCTGGTTCTTTCCCCCGTTTGTGTGGGACTGTGGGACCATGTCCTCTTGAATATTGTGAAATTTTGACCCCTGTTCCAAAACAGACGCAATTTGTCGTTGTTCTTGCCAGAGAAAAGCAAATTTTGACACTGTTTGGCTCTAATTTAGTTAAAAATAGCTCCAATTGTACTGGAATTACCAATGTTCTGCTAAAATACACCCAAGATAGAAAGGGTTTGGCTCAAAAATTAGACCTGCGCGTCGTGACGCTCTTTCATTCTTTGCCTCCGGCGGCGTGACACCCCTGTGAGTGGGGCCCCCTCAATCCCCTGGGACTAAATTTTAGTTGGAAGTAGTCAGTAGAGTCTTCTCTTCTCATCTATATACCAAACTGCATGTGTCACCGCATAGTTCTTAGTAGTGCGTTTAGTTGAACTTTAACAGATTTTTTTTTGATTTTTTGTTACTAATTGGAAATTACAGTTAAGTATGTGAAGCCACCAAATGGCATAAAAAAGTTGACCAGCCAAACACTAATACTAAAGGCCGATTCACACGGTGCGTTTTTGCCGCTGCGATTTTGACGCAAAACGCAAGCCGCAGGGTGTCGCAAGCGAAACGCACCGTCTGAACAAGCTTTACGACCTTAGTGCGTTTCGCAGGTCAGTTTGCTACGTCTTTACTGTTTCAAAAAATTGATAAATTGGTCCGGGAAAATTGTTTAAGCCGCAGCATCAAAACGCAATGAAATCGCAGGTCAAATAGCAGTCTGGCGTTTAAAACGCTGCGGCAAAATCAAGACGCAGGCATTCCGCACTAAAAACGCTGCGTCTGTTCAGACATTGCGTTTTGCGTGCGGCAAGCTGCGTTTTGCCGCAGCGGGAAAAACGCTGCGGCAAAATCGCAGTAAAATCGCAGCGTGTGAATCGGCCTTAAAGAAAAAAATTATAATAATTACACAGGCAGACTAAAAAATATGAACAGCCTTACCGAATAAAATATTATAATACTTAAACAAAAAAAAAAAATAAATTAAGAAACCTAATCATAAACGTACATTTTTGTGTATGTACTGTGTTTACTGATAAACTAAACAACCAGGGTAAAGTTGTTTAAAATTGAAAAAACCACTGTTTGGTGTGAAATTCTGGTGAAATAAACATTTCCGAAAAAATTTCCTGCCAAAAACATAAACCATAGGGAGAAGCACAGGAAATTTTTTCACAGTTTTGAAAAACCGAGACCGGGTACAAACCGAGACTTTTCGACTACCGAGACCGAGACCGAGACCGAGACTGGGCTAGTCTCGGGTTTTGACCGAGACCGAGACCAAGACCGAGACTTCCATCCCTACATTCCATGCTTGGCATTCTATTTGGAATCTTAAATCGTAAAAAAATCTTCGTGATCGTGAAAAATTTTGAAAACTTCTAGCCTCATTTGAAATACCGAGACCACCCTATGGCAGGTCTCGGTTTTCCTACCGAGACCGAGACCGAGACCGAGACCAGCCTAGTCTCGGGTTTTTTACGAGACCGAGACCGAGACTGCCAACCCTGATTAATGGATCCGATTTATGTGGAGCGCAGGACGACCCGAAAAGTTGAAAATAGGGTTTTTTTCCCGCACCACTATATATACCTGGGTTTATTTTTTCATTTTTGTATTGCTGGCCAGTTGGCCACTGGACCAAAAATTTTGGGGGCCAATGTGAAAATTTTGTGGCCAATTTCAAAGAAGCATTAAACAGGCTGCTACTCAGGTCAAAAGTTAAGGTTCTACAATTTTGTTATGTTCACAATCACAAATGTTAAAGGGCTACTTTGTTTCGGGTGTTAACATTTTTAAGCTTGAACATTATGCAAAAAATATTAACGTAGTTACACGAAGACTATGGATAAAGCTATGCTGCTAACGAAGATAAAAGAGCTACTGTGATACAATAGAAGCACAGCAAATGACAGTCCAACCTCAAGCGTCACGACCAGGGGCGGTTCCAACGGGGGGGGGTGCAGGGGGTGTGCACCCCCCTTTTGGGCGGAAGGGGGGGGTGCAGCCGCTAGATGTTGAAAAGTGCCCGCCGCAATGCAACAAATTTTTCGCAAAAAAACAAAAATTCGCTAGCTCCTGGGGGCTGCCGCCCCCAGACCCCTGCTTTATATATGTTTTAGAATGACTTTTTCATCAATTTGATTATTAGCAGTGTTCATAAAAGCCTTTTGCTTGTTCATGCTTCAACTCTGAAGACTTCTTGTGTTGCTTTAGCTTTGCCTCTAGGTCTTTCAGACTAATCCTAAAGGCTAACATTACCCCCCCCCCTCCCCGAATTCCCCCCGCCCATGAATTTTTTTCACAGTTTCACAATTTTTTACACGATGGTCCCGCCTTTGGTTTTGATTGCCCGGACGAAAAAATGTCCGATATATATATATATATATATATATATATATATATATATATATATATATATATATATATATATATATATATATATATATATACGCTGCATATATATTATGTATATTATGCTGCATTTGCTTGTGTAATATACTGTCTGATGTGAGCATGTGACGTTCATTTGTTTCAATTTTTTTTGCCGGAAAAAATTTCTGATACGTCTCCAGTTGACCAAATTCGGCGTAAAAATTGAAAATTTTTTAAATCGTAGAAACGTTCATTTATTGTAGAAATCGCAAATTTTTTCTGGGGGCTGTCGCCCCCAGACCCCTGAAACTTTGTGGTTTAGTGATCTTGCGTTTGTCAGGCGTTTTGTTTTTTCTGGGTATATATATACGCCACTGCTGTTAAAGCAACGGTGTATGTACTCAAACTGATACCGTAACCTTAGCAATGCAAAATCGCAGGTAGAAGTAAAAAAATTTCGAAGCTGCTCCCCCTTTTCGAAATCCTGGAACCGCCCCTGGTCACGACTATTCAAAACACATTGTTTATATTGGTAAACGGTCTGGTGTAATAGCCCCCAGAAGCTGAGCGATTTTTTTGGTTTTGGAACGCATGTTCCTCCTTGTAAACCTCACTTTATGGTGGCCAGGCTGGCCACCAGCTAAAAATTTTTAGTGGCCAATCCACAATTTTAATGGCCATGGCCAGTAGCGTAGCCAGGATCAAGTTGAGGGAGGGGCTATCCGAGGGGGGGCCCAAATCGCTGAGGGGGGGCAAAACCGTTGAAGAGGGCCTGGGGCCCCCCTGGCTGCGCCACTGGCTATGACCACCAGTTTGGCCCAAAAAAACCACTGATATATACATATATGTATATACATTTCATATCGGTATTTTGGGGTATCGGCCAAACACTAATACGTAGCCGATTCTGCTTTTGTGTTGAAATTTTATAGTGTTTCAGAATATATATATATATATACACACTTGAATTTCAGAATTTGCCTTTGGGGTGGGTAATTTGTCAAGTTTTCTTAGTTGTTTGATTTTGTAGTTTTAAGAAGTAATAGCAATATTAACTGCTATTTTTGTATAATTTTTAGAAAGAAATTGTGATTTTGCAGCACATTTACTACTAGTATAACTCAGTGAATCTAACTCGTGAATATTGCTAATTTTTACAGTAGAATATTGATTTTGAGCATTCTTTAGTATTCCAGTTTAATTATTGGTAATAATTTAAATTCAGACTATATTTGAAATATTTTCAGTGTTTTTCAGGTTGTATACCGTAGAAATTTGCAAAAATTAGCCCCCAAACGATTACGGACCCCCGACCACCAGCGTTTGCGCAACCAAATCGACATCGACCCGACACCCCCGCCTGCTATACATATATACATGACGAAATATTATGAAAATGTTTTTCCACGCCTGCTATATTGCTGCGCGCACTTTCTGACATCCAGCTGCTGCACCCCCCCACATTTCGCCCAAAGGGGGGGGGTTATACTATACACATATATACATGCCTTTTGCCCAAATATGCATTTTTTCCGTATTTAAAAGCATTAAAACAGATTTTTGCGCTTATTACGTTAGAAACAGTGGACAAACACCGCCCGCGTCTATCATTCTCGGATTTAAGTGGTACCCAACGGCTAAAACCTAAATATTGCAAAAAAGCCAAATTTTGATGAAACATCACCAAAACAGGTTTCGTAAGGGGTGTCGGGGTATCCGCCAAAACGACAAGATTGCGGCCGAATAAACGGTTTCAATGAAGTCTACGCATGTTTTTAGCCCAGATGAATTAACTTTTGTAGCAACAATGGGTGAGTTTAGCCAAAAATTGTCACCAAACAAAATAGGGTTTTTTTCCCCGCAATAGGGTTTTTTCCCATACAAACTTTGAACAGTCACTGGTCAACCACAACGTTTTTCACTGGTTTTGAGCTTTTTAGAAGTATAGAGGAAAGGGAACTCTCTTGAAAAGTGCAAACAGCGTTTGCCAAAAGTGTTTTTGTGAAAAATTGACAAGTCAAAAATTTGGAAAATTTTGTCACTGAAATTTTTCAACATGCATATATGCTACAGGCCTCAGAACTGCACAAAAATTGGTGTGGTAAGTCAGTTTGGGATGCGCTTTCCACCTACATACTAAAAAACGGCCTATGTTTAAAGGTTCGGCCAGGAAGCACTAGGGTTTTTTCCCCGCAAAACGCGTAGGGGTTTTTCCCCACACCACTATATACACACACCCCCTGCACCCCCCCCTGGAACCGCCCCTGGTTATAGTATATAAATACATATAATACATCTCCAGTCGCTTTGTGTATTTTAGCTGGTTCTTATTGAACTCAACTTTGATCAAAGATGCGCAAAAAGCGAAAGCAAAGTCTTTCAAGGAAACAGCCAGAAAAACATATCCTAAAGGAAGTTGTGGCAAAGGTAAATATGTTTGAAATTGATTAATCCGTCCAAACTACTATTAAAGTTTAGCTCAGGCCAAACTGCAATCGGCACCATAATCCTCTCGTTCAACTATGTTAATTAGGCTGACTTTCGGTCTCCTGCTGTTATTTTTGACGGCTATTGTATTTCGGTGACCTTTGACATGGGTCAGTGTCAGTTACTCCACTACACATAAGTGTACAGTGTACAATTTTAGACCACTACAAGCTGATTTGGCTGAAGTTATCAAGTTTGATTTTTTGACTGCTGAAAATTATGATTTGATGAAGCAAGTGCTCAACACTTGCAAGGGTGATAAGGTCGACTCTGTTATGCACTGGGAAAAAAGCGCATAAGCTGTGTAGATGCATGAAAAAAATCTATATTCTTAATCCTATTTGTATTAAACTGCGTAAAACATGTTGAACTAGCGTAATTCTGATTAGGTAAGTACAGTGATGAATTAGTATTATATACAACAATACAGCAGAGGACAGTCTCTGCGGGGGTTCTTAAGTCATCTAATTATATTTGAACTAGAGGATTATAGTGCCGATTACAGTTTGGCCTGGGCAAAACTCTAATAGCTGAATAGGGCCAGAAAGCACTGACGTGTTGCTCTCCAATTGCTATTCTGACGCAACTCTTGTCCCCTTAATTTAGTAAGCTGCGTTTTTCTATTCGGTTGCAAAACTTGTTCCACGTTTTTAACAAGCTTATTAGCATTCTTCTGCTTAAGATCACCAAACTTTCCTATTCTACCCACACTACTACCCTTGGTGAAAGGGCATTTTCATAATAATCTAATATATCGGAAATTTTTTTCAGCCAGACTATAAAAACCAAAGGGGGGACCCTTGCTACTCTTACTGCAGTTAAGATGAGTAGGGGTCTAAAGATGCTTAAAGATGCCATTCCTAAGTCTGTGGACATGGAGTTATAACACACGCCAATCTGTTGGAGACTTTGAGACTGGAGTCGATTTGTAAACTGCACAGTTGGATAATGTTTTCAGCCCAAGCGAGGCAAATGCCAGGGTCGTGTGGACAAGGAGAGGTCATTGGAGCCCAAGCCCAGTTTGGGAGATCGAGCGAAAAAGATGGAAGATGGCCGAATGAAAGAAGCTGGTAATGAGTTTTTCATTTCTGGATGTATATTATATGGCTGTATAATATAAGACATATTCTGGCACATTATATACTAAAAGCGTGGCGCGATTTTGGCTCTGGGGTCTCCACCACTCCCCGATTTCTAACATGCCGGATTCGCACTTATATAATGTGCGACTTTGTAAAGGCAATTCTTAATATGGTTTAGTGTTTAAACAGGGTTGAGAGAGGATAACCTGGTTTTTGTGCAATAGCCTAGCCGGGAGAAAATTTCTGGGGGGGGGGGGGGATGTAATGACTGTTGAGTTTTGAAATGTTGTGTGAAAATGCACTTAAATTAGAGCTCAAAACACCAAGAATTACACAATCGGTATATTCAGTAATCCGTATATTTTGCGAAGATTTCGGACCGTAGTCCGTACATTTACTAAAAAGGCTATTTTTTACTGTAAAATAGCTAAAGCTAATGTATGAAACAGTGTACTAAACTACTAAACATACATAATGCTTTCAGAAACAATGAAAGCTAGGAAGTAGTAACACTAAGCTACGGAGTTGCAGGGGACTGGGAGCCGCAGCCACCCTGCCAATTTGTATTAGCAAATTGGCTAAAACGAACAGAAAAGTTTTAGCAAACTCGCAAAAATTTTCGCTAATGCTAAAGTTTTGGCCAAAAAACCCAGGGCCGGTATTCATAAAAGGCGCGACAAAAAGCTCGCTTTTTACAAGTAAGTCTGTCTTGAAAAGCCGCGATAAAAAGCCTGGCTTGCGGGGTCTGGAGATGGCGACTCCCAGAAGAAAATTTATTAGATTTGTTGGCGAAATTTGGTCAATTTGAGACGTATCGAAAATTTTTCTCACAATCTGGCCTTTATATTTGGATCTTCTAATCAGAATATATAGCAGAAAATTCACTGCGTCCAGTTTGCGTCTCGCTAAAAAAATTTGCGTCCAGCTGAATGTCATTGCGTCTGGACGCACTGTGGGACGCGAAAAAACTTGGAAGCGATCAATTTTTATATATATAAAAATCCTCAAATAGACGCTTAGAAGAATTTACACTGCCTTATTAATACCTGAATTTACACAGAAATTTGTTGTGCCACATCAAAAGCCCCTGCACTCACCCGTAAGTTATGCAATGATTCTGAAACAGTTTATAGTTTTATGATAATGTAAGACTTGGACCTATAAACATCCGTCATGTAACTGGTTGGGTTTTTTTTGCGTAAAAACGTTCGCAATTGCAAAAATAATTCGGCGATTGCGGAACATTTTTAAATTGTTTCTCAAAATTGTGTAAAAATTTTGACGCAGCCCGCACGTGAACCTATCAGTTCCCTGCGTTGTTTTTCCAATTTTCTCTGCTACGCCGCAGCTACTTTAATTAATATAACGTTCAATACCATACATGTAACAGCGCCAAAATTTTGGGTACCCCTCCCCCCTTAAGTGGTACCCCCCCTTCCCCTGCGTCAACTCATTTTTGACCCCCCTCCCTCGCAAAAATGACGAAATTTTTACCTTTTTGGACCAAAAAAACCGATTTTGACAATTTTTGGCGAATATTTTGGTAAAAATCACTTAAATTTCACCAAAAAAGGCCGAATTTTTCAAATTTTGGCGAAAATTCTACTCCCGCCGGGACCCTCCCCCCTCTTTTCTCCCTGACGGGACCCCCCCTCCCTCCCCCGGGACCTATTTTTTGGGGGGGGGGGGGTCTTCCCCCCCCCATCCCCCCCCCCCAACTACATGTATGTTCAATACAATAAATAACGGAAACAATTTGTTGCGAAAAAATTTGTTTTTTTAGAAAAAAATGTTATCTTATCGCAAAATTGCGAAAATTTCCCATCGAAGGAAACCCATCTAGCCGGGTTACAATTTTGTGGGGGTGGAGGGAGGCTCTCCGACTAAATTCTGAAGACCCACACCCCTGGTTGACCAAAAAATAACATAAAATATTCAAAATTTTGTAAAATGCAATTTCTAAAAAAAGGTGCCATTTTTACAAAATTTTGCACAAGTTTTCTGGAGGACGGGGGTCATCCCGCCCCCCCCCCCATAAATATATGCCTGTAAGACTTTGTGAAGCTTTTACTGTGATAACAGCGATAACAACGGAAGCGGGAACGACATTGTTATTGAGGACTTATATACGTTGAGACAGTAGTCAGTACCCAATACTTTAGGATGGGTGTGGGACATCGACATCCAGTGACTAACTTTTGCGAAATCTACCCCGTATATATCTATCTATAAATCTGGTCATCGTCGTAAATATTCATTTTTCTGCTTTTTTGCTTAAGGAAAATCAAAATCACCCAGTCGGTCCACCAGATCTCAGCCAGGAGAACGCTCCTGCTCAAGGGAAGCCCCGATGGAAAACGGCCAGGTACTGACAATCATTGAATGCCGTGCGTGTGTTGTTTGGTATATACCTTCTGAATCATGACTAGTGCTAGCTGCTTGAGGCTGTAGATGTGTGCAAAAACCATGGGTGCTCCTGCATCAGTTAAACAGACACAGACAGGTGCCAACGCATGATGCCTAAATTTATGGCATGAAATTATTTTCCACTACCTTGCGTCGCATCTTGGTACATATTATATTGTGGTAGAAGACAGTTTTACTTTTCAATACTTTTCAATGTTTTACCTAATTTTCCATGTTTCAAAATACCTCAAGTCTGAAATCGAAACTTTAAAATAGGTCTCCAAGGGCTGGTCTCGGTCTCGCAGGTCCTGTTTGGGTGTTCTCGGTTGCCTGGTCTCGGTCTCGGTTGCAAACCCGAGACTTGCCAACTCTGAAGTTGCTCTTTACCATGGCATGAGCACCCCCCCCCCCCCCGTGGATGAGGAGGGACGTTGACCAAAATTGGGGGGGCGCACGAAATTCACGATAAAACACTATTTTTACACGAAAAGTGGTTATTATACCTTAAATGTTACGTTTTCATACGTTATAGCTACGCTAATACTAAATTTAACAAAAAAGGACCCAAAAACCCGACGAACATGACCTCGCTACAGCTAAAAAGTCGCTAAAACGTCCTTCCTGAAAAAATTTTGGGCTATGGGGGGCACCCCATCTGGAATGGGGGGGGGGGCTCCGCACCAAATGGGGGGGCGCCCCCCCAACCCCCACTAATTATGCCAGACCCTCCCCACCCCTCCCCGGGGGCTCACCCCCCCCCCCCCCAAAATCATCTTCAGCTTTCTGCGTATGGTTATTACGCACGATAATCTGTTGCGGACTTGTTGACTGGAGTCAGTTTGTAAACTTACTGCGCTGTTGGATGTTTTCAGCTCAAGCGAAGCAAATGCCAGGTTCGTGGAAAGGAGGATAAGTCATTGGAGCCCATCGTACAAAGGGAAGAAGCTGGTAATGAGTTTCTCTAGAATTCTTGGGTATAATATGGCTGTATATAAGAAGACTTTGGTACATCATAAACTTAAAGCGTATGAATAGATCCCAGGCGGCGCCGCTTAGGCTCCGGAGTCTCCACCCTTCCCCCACTTCTAACGTGGCGGATTCAGGATGAAATTGTCTGGGTACCCCTTGAGCAAATATACCCTCCCCAGTCCCCCTTACTCCCTCGTTTTTTTGGAGTGCTCCTCCCATCCCCCTTCATACTTGTTTGCCTATAAGTTTTGACAACAGCGATGACGACGAAAACTGGAGACATTATTATTGCATATAGGATTTCTATTCAGACCATAGATGAACATAGGGCGGGGGACCCCCCCCCTCAAGGGGTCGGCACCCCCCAGGCACCCAGCCCCCCTCAACCCCTTTTCTGATTACCGAAAAAAGTGTGCAAAAATTGAGTAAAAAAATCGAGAAATCATAAAAGTTGTTCGGCCGCACCCAAAAAATGTCCCGAAAAATGAGTCAGAAATCGAAAATGTGCAAAATGTTTTCGGCTGTCGCTAGCCCCCCTCGCCGATTGCTCCCGTGCATTTCTGGTTCAGACGTCTGCCCAATGATTTAGGATGGGTATGGGACATCCAGTAACTAACTTTTGCAAAATCTACCCCGTATTTATCAATAAATCTGGTCATTGTCGTAAATATTCATTTTTCTGCTTTTTTGCTTAAGGAAAATCAAAACCGGCCAGTCGGTCCACCAGATCTCAGCCAGGAGAACGCTCCTGCTCAAGGGAAGCCCCGATGGAAAACGGCCAGGTACTGACAATCATTGAATGCCATGCGTGTGTTGTTTGGTATATACCTTCTGAATCATGACTAGTGCTAGCTGCTTGAGGCTGTAGATGTGTGCAAAAACCATGGCTGCTCCTGCATCAGTTAGACACAAACTGTTGCCAACGCGTGATGCCTAAATTTATGGTATGAAATTATTTTCCACTACTTTGCTTTGCATCTTGGCTACATATTATATTGTGGTAGAAGACAGTTTTCAATGCCCTTTTCACCGTGCTACTCAAAGCAGACCTATTTCTAAAGATTTGGGCTGGAAGGAGTGGGGTTTTCTCTAATAAAAATCGAGAGGGTTAATCAGACTAAATGGAGTTATTGGGGTCCCCCCCCCCCTTCTAGAAGGCAACTTCACCCTCCCCACAGATAGGTACTTCCCCCCCTCCCACGAATGTTCCGAAGACAGTTATCGACGTCAAAATTGGTGGCTCACGAAGCAAAAACGGCCGGAAGTTGCTCTGGGTTGGCAGTCTCGGTCTCGGTAGAATAACCGAGACTTGCCATAGGGTGGTCTCGGTATTTCAGATGACACTCAAACTTTTGAAAAGTTTGCAAGATCACAACGATTTTTATTAAAATTTAAATTATCAAATAGAATGCGAAGCATGAACAAGTAAACAGTCTGTTGCAGAAAGGTAATGTCAGTGCACTGGCAAATTTTAGCTAACTGCAAGTTTAAACTTTGTATTATAAACCCTCTAGTTTTATCAAGCTAGAGTTTCCAACTGAGGTTTGAGCTAGAATGGGCGGCCTGACTTACCTGGAACCTTTCAAGGCCAAGCATATATAATATGTCAAAATTAAAATACTGACCATCGTTTACCAGATAGTGCTAACGTCGTAGTAAATTTGTAATTTAAAAATTTGCTGGCTTCTGCGACTTTACTAGGCGCAAACTGAGTCAGCAGTTTAATTGAACTTTCTTCAGCAATGAGCCCCTCCCTTGTACATACCTCATGTCAAAACATTAAGGATCCTAAAAAACCTAGGCACTACAATCAAATAATTTTTCAGCTACAGGGTGGGTGGGGTTAGGGCAACAAGCCTTCCGGCTTCCCCCCACATAACTGAGTCAGCGGGAGAAATTCTTCTGGTCTGTGATGGCGCTACTGTCAGAGCTTCTGATACGGTCATTACAATCTTAATTTTCTCGCAATTTAATGGTCACTGTTTCATACTTAATCACTAATTTTCCATGTTTCAAAATGCCTCAAGTGTCTGAAATCGAAATTTTAAAATAGGTCTCCAAGGGCTGGTCTCTGTCTCGCAGGTTTCGTTTGGGTGGTCTTGGTTGCCTGGTCTCGGTCTCGGTTGCAAACCCGAGACTTGCCAACCCTGAAGTTGCTCGCTACCATGGCATGAGCACCCCCCCCCCCCGTGGATGAGGAGGGACGTCCAAAATTGGGGGGGCGCACCAAATTCACGATAAAACAATATTTTTACACGAAAAGTTGTTATTATACCTTAAACGTTACGTTTTCATACGTTATTATAGCTACGCTAATACTAAATTTAGCGAAAAGGGACCCAAAAACCCGACAGACATGACCTCGCTACAGCTAAAAAGTCGCTAAAACCTCCTTTTTGAAAAAATTTTGGGCTATGGGGGGCTTACCATCTGGAATAAGGGGGGGCTCCGGACCAAATTGGGGGGCGCCCCCCCAGCCCCCCCCCACTAAAAATATGCCAGACCCTCCCCGCCCCTCCCCGGTGGCTCAGCCCACCAAAATTCGTCAGCTTTCCCCATATGGTTATTACGCCCGCTCATGTGTTGCAGATTTGAAGACTGGAGTATGTAAATTGCACTGTTTTCAGCTCAAGCGAAGCAAATGCCAGGGTCGTGGAAAGGAGGATAAGTCATTGGAGCACATCGTGCAAATGGAAGAAGCTGGTAATGAGTTTCTCTAGAATTGTTGGGTATAATATGGCTGTATATAAGAAGACTTTGGTACATCAACTAAAAGCGTATGAATAGACCCCAGACGGCGCAGCTTAGGCTCCGGGGTCCCCACCCTTCCCCCACTTATAACGTGGCGGATTCAGGATGAAATTTTCTGGGTACGCCTTGGTCAAATATACCCTCCCCAGTCTCCCTTACTCCCTCGTTTTTTTGGAGTGCTCCAAGGGGGTCGGCACCCCCCAGGCACCCAGCCCCCCTCAACCTCCCCTTCTGATTACCGAAAAAGTGTGCAAAAATTGAGTAAAAAAATCGAGAAATCATGAAAGTTGTTCGGCCGCACCCAAAAAAATGTCCCGAAAAATGAGTCAGAAATCGAAAAAGTGCAAAATGTTTTCGGCTGTCGCTAGCCCCCCTCGCCGATTGCTCCCGTGCATTTCTGGTTCAGACGTCTGCCCAATGATTTAGGATGGGTATGGGACATCCAGTAACTAACTTTTGCAAAATCTACCCCGTATTTATCAATAAATCTGGTCATTGTCGTAAATATTCATTTTTCTGCTTTTTTGCTTAAGGAAAATCAAAACCGCCCAGTCGGTCCACCAGATCTCAGCCAGGAGAACGCTCCTGCTCAAGGGAAGCCCCGATGGAAAACGGCCAGGTACTGACAATCATTGAATGCCATGCGTGTGTTGTTTGGTATATACCTTCTGAATCATGACTAGTGCTAGCTGCTTGAGGCTGTAGATGTGTGCAAAAACCATGGGTGCTCCTGCATCAGTTAAACAGACACAGACTGTTGCCAACGCATGATGCCTAAATTTATGGCATGAAACTATTTTCCACTACTTTGCTTTGCATCTGGGCTACATATTATATTGTGGTAAAAGACAGTTTTCAATACCATTTTCACCGTGCTACTCAAAGCAGACCTAAGTCTAAAGTTTGGGCAGGAAATACTGTGGTTTTCTTTAATAAAAATCGATAGGGTTTTATCAGACTAAATGGAGTTATTGGGGGTCCCCCCCTTCTGGAAGGCAACTTCACCCTCCCCCCAAATAGGTGCTTACCCCCACGAATGTTCTGGAGACAGTTATCGACGTCAAAATTGGTGGCTCACAAAGCAAAAACGGCCGGAAGTTTCTCAGGGTTGGCAGTCTCGGTCTCGGTCTCGGTAGAAAAACCGAGACTTGCCATAGGCTGGTCTCGGTCTCGGTTGCAAACCCGAGACTTGCCAACCCTGAAGTTGCTCTTCACCATGGCATAAGCAGCCCCGTCCCCCGTGGATGAGGGGGGACAGTGACCAAAATGGGGAAGGCGCACTAAATTCACGATAAAACACTATTTTTAGACGAAAAGTGGTTATTCTACCTTAAATGTTACGTTTTCATACGTTATTATAGCTACGCTAATACTAAATTTAGCAAAAAAAGACCCAAACACCCGACGAACATGACCTCGCTACAGCTAAAAAGTTGCTAAAACGTCCTTCCTGAAAAAGTTTTGGGCTATGGGGGCACCCCATCTGAAATGGGGGGGGGCTCCGGACCAAATGGGGGGGAGGCGCCCCACAGCCCTCCCCCCCCCCATTAAAAATATGCCAGACCCTCACCACCCCTCCCCGGTGGCTCAGCTCCCCAAAATTCGTCAGTTGTCCCCGTATGGTTATTACGCACGATAATCTGTTGCGGACTTGTTGACTGGAGTCAGTTTGTAAACTGCACTGTTGGATGTTTTCAGCTGAAGCGAAGCAAATGCCAGGGTCGTGGAAAGGAGGACAGGTCATTGGAGCCAATCGTGCAAATGGAGGAAGCTGGTAATGAGTTTCTCTAGAATTCTTGGGTATATGGCTGTATCAGGGTTGGCGCGATACCGCCAAACCCTCGAATAGGACCCACACACCATATTGCGAAACTTTAAAATGAAATTTTTTAATAATTAAAAATTTATGCAAGTAAATCTCTTTTAATTAGGTGTGTGTACTTGCCTGTTGGACGGCTACATGCTGGCAAAATTTCAGCCAAATCGGAAGAGTATTTCCTGACATATAAAAAATCGGCCCCCGCAAACTCGGATTTTTCCGTCTTTTTTCCCCGGTCGCAAATCTCAAGAAACATTGCACATTGGCGGGGTACTTTTTTGTGCTATTTATATCCAATCTGGTTGCGAATAGAGGCATTAGCAAAGTGGTGTTCTAGGCTTTTGCCGTTTTGGCTCTGCTGGGAGGGGGGAAACCCCTATTTTGGGCCTCGAAAAATGTAAAAGTCAAGAATTCAATGGCGCCGATTTTTTAGAAGTCACGCAAACAGCCCAAGTCTGATATTTTGCATGCATGGTAGTGTAGTGGGGTTGTAGTGCATCTATTTTGGAATCGATTGTGCCACTATAGCACTAGATAGGGGGGCTCTGAAGGTAATTTACGTGTATTAGGGGGTAGTCTACCTACGGGCAGTGCAGCCAAAACGGTTATAGATAGAGGTCTGTCATTTCGGGCCTAGTGGACGTTTGCAAACTTTTCCAAGGATTAGTGAATAAATATTGGAAGTCTGCAAACTCCGAGCGGGCGTTTGCAAACGGGGAAAGTCTGCAAACTCAAACAAACGAACTTCAATACGCCTCACCGCAGGTGTCAAAAGGCATTAGATGTAGCGATCGACCGGAGGCTCCGGCTCCGGCTCCGGCCGGATTTGAGCCTCCGGCTCCGGCTCCGGCAAAAAAAGTGCCGGAGCCGGAGAATTTTCATTGTTCAAACTTTGGCCAAAGTTCAAATTTTGAGAAAAAATCGCAAGATTAACGAAGCAGTTAGTCGATTACAGTACTTATATCACTGCCAGTTGTGATGGAGATGACTACCCCTCTCTAGCAATCTGTATTTTTACGTCTCCAATTGACTAAAGTCGGCCTAAAAGTCAAAAGTTTCTCAGACTCACGTTGCCGCCCCCAGACCCCTATAAGCTTGTAACTATGTGACTTAGTGATTTGAACTTGAGTTTTAGCTCTGATGTTTTCGGCCGGTCAAATATGTTTGCATGTGCATGTGCTGTTATTTCGCAAATTTTTGTGTTAAAATAGCAAAAAAGTTAATCTTCACCCATTACAAAAAATCGAAAAGTCATTCCCCCTAAAGATTTTTTCCTGGTTACAACGTGGCTGATATACGCCTAAATTACAGGGGTCGGGGGGGGGGGGGCGGGCGGTAATCCCTGGAAGCTACAGACATTTACGGCGTCGTATCTTCTACAAAGTGCAATCTTTTCCAAATTTGTCTATTTTTTGGGTGCATATATTCTTATATACGTATATATATTTTTAACAATTTTGCAAGACGGACACCCTGAAGGCCTGAACAACCAGCTCCCTCTGACTCCTGACACCTGCCCTTGGCACCGCAGTCAAAATGCCATACTGGTCAATTTGACCAAATTTTTGACTTTTTATCAATGTTGATGAACCTTTTTTGTGAGATCACCAAAAACGGGACCAGTCAGTGGCCAGTGGTCGTATGAGTGTGTAAAGACATATGTATAGAAATTGGGCGTGACTGTTGAAACATTAAAAAATGCTGTTTCGAAAAAAATTGAAAATTTTTCACAATTGTCAACATTTTTTACTAATTGAAATTTTTTTGTAAAACACTGCCTCCGGCTCCGGCTCCGGCAAAATTTTACCTCCGGTCGTTCGCTAATTAGATGTCAATATAGAGGTGTAAATTTAACCATCGAATTCGTCAAAAAGATTATACTCGCCCAACTTACCAGATAGAAGCTAATCAGCTTGTTCGTGAGGCTGGTCAGAAAGTGAAAATTGACCGAAAACGTCCACGCAATGCTTATACTGCTACAATTATTATAATCTAATTTTTGTCATTTTTGTTTATACTAACCTCTATAATGTTTGTGTTATAATTTCTGGTAAAATTTAATTTTAATCCTGAGCTTTGTAAAATTAATGCCTCGTTTGCAGTTAATGTTGAGCTGAGACTCAAAAGAGTTTGCAAAAGTCCAACCAGGGGATTAGCAAACAAAGATTAGAAAAGGTTGCAAACGGACACCCCAAGTTTGCAGACTTCCGTATTTTGCAGACTTCTATCCAATCGTCATTTCGTATGCTAATATAAACCCCTATGCTGTGCATTGCAACGTGCTATTAATTTTGCTGCCAGATTTACCTAGTAGCCAGAACTGATGTACCCCCATCTGACACCCTTGAAAACCTGTTTTTTTCATGACTTTGTCAACGTATAACGCTTTTATGGATAGCCGCTCGTTGTTTATTTCTATTGGAGCTCTATAGATAGGCGCAGGGGTATCTGATGATATTGTTTGGTCTACTTGTTGTGTACTGTTTGGTTTCACTTTGGCACCCCTGGCAAGGTGCCCGGATGGTCAATTTGACCAAATTTTCGAAGTTTGTCAGTTTTGTTGAAAAGCTGTCAAAATAGTTGAAATAGTTGGTGCAAAAATTATTCTAATCGGCTCTGTAAATTCCAAATTTCGGACTGGTGGTGGAATAACGGAAGACTCTGGTCAACTATAGATGTGTAATTCTTGTATAGGAAATATGTACGAGTAGGTGATGCAGCCAAATAGTTATAGTTCCCGTTCTGTCGTCTTGTATTCGACTAACCCATATTTATATTCTTGTTTTGCACAGTGCCATTAATTTTGTTGTCAGATTTACATTTACCTAGTAGCCATAACTGTGCATATTATTGTGCATACTATTCCCTAAAATTCTAGTGTCAGGTTTCCTGCCCGCTAGTAAAATGCCTGTAGCGGAAAAAGGAGTCGGATTATTATAAAAATGCCCTTTCACCAAGGGCAGCAGTGTGGGTAGAATAGGAAAGTTTGGTGATCTTAAGTGGAAAAATGCTAATAAGCTGGTTAAAAACGCGGGACTAGGTTTGCAATTGAATAGGAAAAGTCAGATTACTAAATTAAGGGGACAAAAGTTGCGTCAGAATAGCAATCGCCCTGCGACACGTTAGTGCTTTCTGCACCCTATTCGCGCGAATTAATGAGCTATTATCATGAGCTTCACTGTTGTCGGAAATGTGTGGTATGCTTCATTAGTTTTTGATGTTCATCGGCAAGCCATGTCCGAGACAAGAACTTTTGGTCTTTACTAAATCACTTATATAATTCGTAACTTTCGGCAAAGATGTCTACAAAAAAACAGAGTCTATATATACAGTGTAATATACAGTTCAAGTCATACATGGGCAAGGTCAAAGGACTTAGCCTACACCAGCTTTTTTTCGTGCGTGGGTCTTTTTGTTTCAAAAATTTACGATTGTAGTGCGTGAAGCGCATATTAAGGGGTAGTGTCGCGAAAGCAGTCGATTTTGCGCGACTATAAAACTTTTTCAGTGAAAGATAGGTCATTGTTCTTTATATATTCTAAAAATATTTTTTAAGGCAATTATTTTTGCCAAGTTTCAGAAAAATTGATGCAGCATACAGTTAGCAGTGAAGTCGCAAAGTCGGAAAAATGACGTTTTGAAAACCTATTCACATTCGATAATTTCGTCACAATTAAAAAACTTTTTGTTTAGATTCTTTGCACAAAGTAAAAGCACATATGCTCTAGTTTATGCACACAAAATTTAGTGCAAATTGCTTAAGTCGTTGTGGAGTAATGCCTGTTTGAACTGTGAAACTGTGCGTAACCTGTAAGGTACTGACAGCAATGATAAATTGTTTAAAATTTAGACACTTATTTTGAAATCAAAAGAAAAACGAAGCTTCATTTTTTTATTTTTCTTATTTGTGGCAAAAAATGGTGCGTCAAAACATTACATGTACTTCACAAGCTGGCCAATCTGATATCTGCCTCGATTTTTTGAACTTTTATGTCTCTATTGTGTGATGTCTGGCTCACAAATGGTGATTGGTTCAAAATATTGGTAGATATTGGTAGTCTAGTGTCTGGCAGCATTTATTTGACACCATGTGGCATTTCAGTAGTTTCTCAGTGAGCGTACAATTTCAAATCAAAAAGTTCTCATTTTGCAGCCTATGAGCAAAACTGCTTTGGCGACACTACCACTATAAGCAATTTCTAGTTGCTGATGATTTCTTTTGTCTAACATGTGTTTTGGTCTTCACTCTATTACTCCAAGCATGATCGAAACACTGATATTTTTTTAATTCACACACCATTATATGCAAACGTAGAGAAACACATGCATTAAATTATACATACAGTGAGCTTTCGGAAGGCAAAAACCATTTATGATGTTGGCATAGTCAGGATTTTCAAAAAGGGGGGGGGGCACATTGTCCACTTTTTAAAACTCACTATTGCGGGGTCTGGGGGGCGTCAGGCCTAGAATGCAACAATTTTTACACTTTTTGGCAAAATATGGTTTATAGTGGTGCGGGCAAAAAACCCTACGCGCTCTAATAAGCGCAAAAATTTTTTAATGCTTTTAAATACTGAAAAAATGCATATTTGGGCAGAAGTCATTTCTGCCAAAAAGGGTCGTTTTTTGAAGAAATATTGTGAGTCACATGGGTATCGGAGAAACGGTTTTTTAGTCCATGCTGCAGCCTAAGAGTTGTAGCACGCGATGAAATTGCGTTTATACTCACTGCTAATAGAACAACCGAAAAAAGTGATAGTGTTTTTTCCCCGCATTAGGGTTTTTTTCTCCGCGCCACTATATATACATTACGTAATAGAAAGTATAATTTTGGTCATTTAAATTAAATAAATACACTGTAGCGGGGGTCTGGGGGCCGCAGCCCCCAGGCCAGAACCAAAGATTATTACCCTTTTTTGTGAAAGGTTTACATAACAAAATGCTTTGTGCGCAAAATCACTGAGCCTCTGGTTGCAGCGGTTTGGGGACGACAGCCCCCCCAAAAAATTAGAATTTTTTCCAGATTGTAGGCCGAATTTGGCCAACTGGAAGCGTATCAGAAATTTTTCCGACAGGAAACTGCAAACAAAAGATGGGACGTCCAATACACTAGTAAATGCAGCATAATGTGCTAAATGCAGAGAGCAGAGGTCTGGGGGTCTGAGGTCTGAGCAGAGGTCTGAGGTGGCCCTCAGAAAAAAATCAGAACGGAGTCAGTCAATATATTATACGCTCCCGCTTCCAGCGTGGGACTTACTTACGGAGTCAGTCAATACGTTCCCGCTTCCAGCGTGCGTCTTAGTTACGGAGTCAGTCAATACGTTCCCATTGGCAGCGTGGATCTTAGTTACGGAATCAGCCACTGCAGTCAGTCGCTTCGCATCATCCGCGTGGGTAACTTACTCTGCGTGGGTCACTTACTCAGTTATTGCGCTTCACCCACTTTCGTACCCTGCGTGGGTCCCTTACTAACCCTTGCGTGGGTGCGTGGGTCTAGCCTACACCAGTGTAGGCTGGGTGTAGGCGTTGCCCATGCGTGGTTCAAGTCCTAACATATTTTGTTCGTAAGCGTCAGTAATGGTTTTCCTAATTCTTCGAAACTAACCACAGTTTTTTTTGCTCAAATTTGTGCTCATTTGAGCATTCGAGAATAAAAATGAGCATTGAGAAATTATAAATGACCATCAAATGAGCCTTGCTGCTATTGCCCAAAACCGCCATCAGGAGTGAAACTTGAGAAACTGTTAAAAAATTTCCGGAATCACATTTTACACAAGGAACCCCCCTTTGATTCTTTTGTCGGTCGTAAATTTTTTCGGGTATTTCTAAAACTTGAAACTTTCTTAAGCCACCAAGTACGAAACCCTAAATTGCAATTAATCACCTTATGCTTGTAATTTGCATAGTTTATTTCAATTTATGTAACAAGTATATAGGGTCTTTTATTAGCGCCAGGCGAGGGCGTATATACCCGTGGGAGGGAGGGAATGGAGAGAGCTCCCCCTCCAAATTTTTTTCCCAGAGACTAAATTTTTACACAAGCAAGGGTACCCCCTTTGGTGTTTATTTGTTCGGCCGAAAAAGTTCTGGTACGTCTCCAATTTACCAAATTAGGCCAACAAATACAAAAATTCTAGATTTTTTGCTGGGGGCTGCCGCCCCCAGACCCCTGCAACTCCTGTCGCTTATATATACACTATTCCCTGTTATTTCTTTCATCAAAGCCAATGATGCAAGTATAGATGAGTTCATAATGCTGCATTTCCACGTCTACTAAAAGAGTAGATACCTATCTGTTATATATGTCTGATGTGAAGCTCCCATCTTTTGTTTTAATTTTTTTGTCGGAAATAGTGTCTGATACGTCTCACCAAATTCGGTCTAAAAATTCAAAATCTTGGTACAAGCTCCCCTGCTTGGTGCTGAAAAAAGGTGCACGAAGACTGAAAAATTGCCTAATATCGCTGTGAAATGCTTTAAAAATGTCCAAAAAGCTAAAAAATCGCAAAAGCGACCCAAATTTTTTAGAAAAATTTAGAATTTTAGGCTAAATTTGGCAATTTTTCGTTTTAGTCAGTTCAAGCCCCCCTAAAACTTCGAAAATCCGAGACAAGCCCCTCAGTCCAAGACCCCGTGTACATGTATGCATGCAACAGTGCAAAAACTTTTCAAAAAACGATAAAAAATTTTGAGCATTCGAACTTAAAAATGAGCATCGAATTTTAAAAATGAGCATAAATTGAGCATCGGCCGTTTTGAAAAAAACCCTGAAACTAACTAACTTTTAAGCTAAGCTAACTAACTAGCTTTTAACTAAACTAACTTTTGCGAAATCTACCCTGTATTTATCTATCATTGTCGTGAAGATTCATGTTTCTACTTTTTGCTTTAGCAAAATCAAAACTGCACAGTCGGTCCACCAGATCTCAGTCAGGAGAACTCTCCTGCTCAAAGGAGGCACCGATTGAAACCGATTCGACGAACGACAAAGAATATGCTGTGGAAAAGATTCTGAAGAAACGCCTAGTCAAGCGGGGCTCTAAACGCCAAGTACGTGCATTGAATGCCGTTTGTTGTTAATTGGAACCTTCTGAATCATGACTAGTGCTACCTGCTTGAGGCTGTAGATGTGCACAAAAAAAGCATGGGTGCACGGTGCACCTGCATCAGTTTAATGGACACATATTATTCGTACCCCCACCCTCAGGTCAAGACCCCGTACTCAGTTCAAGACACTAAGAAAGACCTTGCGCTACTCCCCCCTCAGGTCAGTGCCATGTCTTCAGTTGAGGGGGGGGTACCCCCCTCAGTTTAGCACATCAGCGAAAGGCCTTGTCAGTGTCTTGAAATGAGGGTGGTACCCCCCTCAGTTGAGTACGTGGTCTTGAACTGCAGGGGGGTGCCCCCCTCAGTTGAGTACGGCGTCTTGAGCTGAGGGGGGTACCCCCCTCAGTTGAGCACTACGTCTTGAATTTGAGGGGCACACCCCCGGACCCCCCCCCCCCCATCAAAACCTTGGCTTGGCCTCAGGTCCGAAATTTTTTCAGGCTGATTGACAACAAGCTCAGGGCAATTCATTTTTGAATTTTTGCAAAAGTTATTTACAAAAATGAGCATAGTATATTGTACAGAGGTGTAGCCAAAAACAAATTTTGGAGGGAATCGACTTTTCGAATTTTAAAAGTGTTAAAGTGCATTTGTACCCCCCCCCCCCTGAATCAGTACCATAGATGCACAAGGGGGGTAGGGGAGTCGGCAACTCCCGCCCCCTCAGACACCAGGAACCCCCCCTGAATCAGTACCATAGATGCACATAGGGGGGTAGGGGAGTCGGCACCCCCCGCCCCCTCAGACACCAGGCACCCCCCCCCCCTAAATCAGTACCATAGATGCACATAGGGGGGTAGGGGAGTCGGCAACCCCCGCCCCCTCAGACACCAGGAACCCCCCCTGAATCAGTACCATAGATGCACATAGGGGGGGGTAGGGGAGTCGGCAACCCCCGCCCCCTCAGACAGCAGGAACCCCCCCTAAATCAGTACCATAGATGCACATAGGGGGTAGGGGAGTCGTCACTCCCCGCCCCCCCAGACACCAGGCACCCCCCCCCCCCCTGAATCAGTACCATAGATGCACAAGGGGGGTAGGGGAGTCGGCACCCCCCGCCCCCTCAGACACCAGGCACCCCCCCCCCTAAATCAGTACCATAGATGCACATAGGGGGTAGGGGAGTCGGCACCCCCCGCTAGCGATCGACCGGAGGCTCCGGCTCCGGCTCCGGCCGGATTTGATTCTCCGGCTCCGGCAAAAAAAGTGCCGGAGCCGGAGAATTTTCATTGTTCAAACTTTGGCAAAAAGTTCAAATTTTGAGAAAAAATCACAAGGATAACGAAGCGGTTAGTCGGTTACAGTACTTATATTACTGCCAGTTGCAATGGCGGTGACTACCCCTTTTTGGGTTGCCGACCCCCCGCGAAGCAGGGGTGCAACCCATTGTATTCATATTCCTGTTTTTGTTGTTTTTTTTTTGGGTTGCCGACCCCCCGCGAAGCAGGGGTGCAACCCATTGTATTCATATTCCTGTTTTTGTTGTTT
>JASANF010005264.1:0-22186 GCA_030248245.1 Trissonchulus sp. WLG1_4
AAAGACCCAGAAAGTGAGACTGGAAGGTAGAAAAAACCCAGAAAAATCCCGGAAAAAACCTAGAAAAAACCCAGAAAAAACCCAGAAAATACCCAGAAAAAATCCAGAAAATACCCAGAAATAACCCAGAAAAAACCCAGAAAGTGAGACTGGAAGGTAGAAAAAACCCACCCAGAAAAATCCCGGAAAAAAACCCAGAAAATTCCCAGAAATCAATAGAAAAACCCCAGAAAAAACCCAGAAATTCGACAAATGGAGTTAGAAAAAACCCAGAAAAAAGCAAGAAAAAACCCAGAAAAAACCCAGAAAATTTTTTCTGGGTTTTTTCTGGAAAAAGTTTTCCTGTGCGTCTCCAATTCACTAAATTTGCCTAAAAATAAAAAATTCTCAATTTTTTTCATGGAGGCAGCCGCCCCCAGACCTCTGCAAACTGCGCGACAAGTTACTAGTCAAGTCAATCAAGTTTGTATGATTTCACGACAAGTGTTGCTTAGAATTGGTTTTTCAATGCAAATATTATTTCAAATTTTTAAAAATGCTCCAGCTTCTGGGGGCTGCCGCCCCAGACCCCCGCAACCACTCTGATTTTAGGACCAGTGTTGCTTAGAATTGCTTATTCAATGCAAATTTTTTTCAAAATTCTAAAAAAGCTTCAGCTTCTGGGGGCTGCCGCCCCCAGACCCCTGCAACCACTCTGATTTTACGACCAGTGTTGCTTAGAATTGCTTTTTCAATGCAAATTTTATTTAAAAATTCTGAAAAAGCTCCAGCTTCTGGGGGCTGCCGCCCCCAGACCCCTGCAACCGCTATGATTGTAAGACATCAGACATTTTTTCAATATCAATGCAATCAGTTTAAAAATTCTAAAAAGCTAAACCTTCCGCAGATTGCCGCGGACTGCGTGTACGTTCCACCCCCCCCCCCCCCCCGGTCGACGACCATCAGTTCAGCCCCCCCTTCGCGAAATCCTGGGTGCGCTACTGCAAAAAATTATGTTTTTCTGTTTTTTTCTAACGTTTTTCTAGTACTAGTTAGAAAAAAACGCAAAAATAAGAACAAAAAATTTTCAGTAATGAATTGCCTTTAATTAGTTTAATTTGAAGCCCATATATCACATGAAATTTTTTTTAAATTTTTGAGCTTTTTGAGCAAGACGTGCGTCTAGTTCCTGTGAATGAGCAAGTACAAATCTCGTTATAGAGGCAAGAAACTTCAATGGTCACAGGAAAACCAGGGATCTGAATTTTCTGTAAATTTTTTTCGGTTACAGATTTTTCAGATGTTTTTTTACCCCTTCCGTTCAGAGACATTTTACAGACTTTCAGAGGAATTTCAGATAAATTTCAGAGAAATTCAGGCTAAATTCAGAGAATTTCACCCAGAATTTAGAGACTCTGAATTTTATCTGAAAAAAATGTCACTGGATTTTCAGATAAATTTCAGATACTTTTTACACGAATTTCAGATAAGAACAGGGTTTTTTTGTGCAAAACCCTGTGCAAAGGCACACTTTTTTAAAATTTTGCACACAAAAATTAAAATTTTGCACAATAATGCACACTGCCCGATGGGCCTAGGACATGCTGAAAATGCACTGTTTTTAATGCAAAATCGAAAAAAAATTCTGGGGGCTGCCGCCCCCAGACCCCTGCATCAACTGACATCACTGGCGGTATCATCAACGGCGGCAGGTTTTTATACTGCTTTTTGTCAAATGGCGCATGATTTGCGTAATTGTTGTTCAAATTGCCCCCTTTGAATTTTATGGCCCGCCAAAAAATTTCCGTTTCGTCTTTCATTAACCATTTTGCCCGAGAAATAAAAAATTCTGCATTTTCAGGGGACTGCTGTCCCAGATTTCAGCACAATGACCCAGGTTCCTAAACAAGTGTTGATGAAATACTATGTTTTCCAATGCAAAATTTTTTCAAAATGCTACAAAAGCTGTGGCTTCTGGGGGCTGCCTCCCCCAGACCTCCGCCAATTATGGCATACACATTTTTTGCAAGATTAAGTCAAGGAAGGTAGGTCGACTTCTCCTCGCTCAAAAAATTTCTTTGATCTGCATCTGACAGCCATCGTGCTAATGCCAGTGATTCCCAATATTCAGAATTTCAGCACACCAACATAAACATAGCAGCAGCCAGCAAGGGCGTACCCAGGGTGGACGGATGGTGGGAATCCCCCGCCCCCGAAATTTTTCCAAGTTATTTTATCCACAAGGGTCCCGCCTTTGGTTTATATATTATATATATGGTCCGGCCGGAAAAATTTTCTGATACGTCTCCAATTGACCAAATTTGGCATAAAAATCAAAATTTTCTCCAATTTTTTTCTGGGGGCTGCCGCCCCCAGACCCCTGCGACTCTGTGGCTTACTTGACCTTGTTATTACATATCTTTCATCAAAGCCTATTGATGTATACACGAGTACATTATGCTGCATTTACATGCCAGGCATGTAGTACACGAGTATATGCTACAGCTACATTTACTTGTGTTATATACACTGTTTGATGTGATGTTACTTACTATCTTTTGTTTTTAATTTTTCTATCGGAAAAAATTTCTGATATATATATACGTCTCCAGTTGACCGAATTGGGCCTAAAAATTGGAAAAACTCGCCAATTTTTATCGGGAGCTAGCAGCCCCCAGACCCCTACACCTTTTTGGTTTAGTAATCTTGCGTTTGAAGGCGTTTTATGCGTGTTAAAATTGCTAAAAAGTGCTTTTTCACCCATTACAAAAAATTGAAAAGTCATTCCCTCCCCGGACTTTTTTTTCTGGGTACGCCACTGATACGTACGACCTCTAGAGGTATAAAAACGCGCATATTTGCTTCTATATAGGCGAAGAAAACACATTTACAGTTTGCACAGAAAAATAAAATTTTGCACACTAAAATTAAAATTTTGCACAATTATGCACACAAAATTTTTTGAAAAAAAAACCCTGGATAAGAAATCGCAAGCAGAAATTCCACTCACGTTTGCTTTGCTCTACAAGGGGGCGCTCCGGGAATCAAGGATTTGGGCCGTATTTTTTAAAAACAGCCAAAATGACCTATCATTCTTGAAGAAAAGTTGCCCAAAATACTGTTTCTGATGTTTTGACGCGCATATCTCCATAGCAAAAAAATTTGAAAAAATTGGACAATTTACTGATTTTATTCGACTTTTACACAAATTCAGCAAGTAAGCCAGTGCATCAACGCTTTTGAGGTTTTCCAAACAGACGATACGTAAATTTTATTAGTCGTAATGAAAAATTAAAACAATTTTATTGCGTTCTGTGCAAAAACATTGCACAAGAAACCATTTTCAGAAGCAGCAGACTCAAATATAAGCTGTGTGAATACAAAACCAATTTTTCGGCATTCGATTATAAAATGCTGGTAAAATATTTTTCTACAAAATTTTGCACAATTATAGTCTTAGGCTTTGCGTAGTTGAACAATTTTTTAGTTTTTTAAAATAAAGCTTAAAAATTTTTTTATATGAATTTTATTGCTCAGAGTTCGACTTCGAAAACACATAATGACAGTTTTTATCCAAATCCGACATAAACGTTAAAAACCAAAATAATGTTCAACTAGAGAAGCACATAAGCTAAATTTTGGTATATAAAGTGTGACTATACGCAAAGTATAAGTAGAGTTATCGTTTGCCGAAAATTCACTCACGTTTGGTGCTCTGGGAGTCACGTGACATGATCACGTCATTTGAAATTTTGCCTCCAGTGTTCCTTTGTGACATACTACATATATGTATAGTAAAGTTTGACATTTGCCAACTTTTTTGCCAATTTTCGATGTAACCCCCGATTCCCGGAGCGCCCCCTTAGCCTAGTTCATAGTAAGGCTCGATTTATACTTTCGTCCGTATGTCCGTTTTGTCGGCAGAATGACGTCACTAGCAGCCTAGTGCAGCGGATCAGCCAGCGCATGTGACGTCATTATTTCGTCATTTTGTCGGCTGAACGGACATACGGACGAAAGTATGAATCGAGCCTAATGCGGAACTGTCCGCAATTGTCCGTGTCCGAGTCCGTGTCCGTATCCGGAAGGTTGTCCGTAACAATTGTCCGCGTCCGTCCGTTAGCAGCATTATTTCTAACTGCTACGGACACTCTACGGACAATGCGTATGCATATTGCTTATAAAATAACACCAACACCGTTTCTGCGCACTGCGTGAGTACTGAGTACTCAGCGAGTACTGCGCAGCAGTCGAGTGTGGGAACGCAAGTTATGAAAAATCAATAAAAACGTTTTACACACAAAAAAGCAAGCTGTTGAGGTAAAATTACGACAAATTTCCCATTTATTTTACTATACGCGGATGTATTTAATGTGCACGCACGTACACGTGACTATAAAGGCTACAATCTGATCGGCTAATTGCTTACGGACACGGACAACAGGTTAAACTGAATTCAGAAACTTGACTTTCAGACATCCGGACAGCCCTTATGGACACTCACGGACAATTTCTTACGGACATCCGGACAACTGTGAACAAACTACTCTTACGCACGCGGACACGGACAGCCCTTAGGACAACTATGAACAGGGCTTAATTTGTTAGAGATCTGCCGGGGCCGGTGGCGGGCCGCGGGCCGACCGGGCCGCCCGGGCCGGGTCGGCCCCGGGCCGGCCCCGGGCCGACGCTCAGACAGCCGGCCCGGCCCCGGCCCGGCCGGGCTTCACTGGGGCCCGCGGCCCGCCATCGGCCCGGGGCCGCGTGGCAGCGGGCCGGCCCCGTGCCGACCGGGCTGACCGGGCCGACCGGGCCGCGGGGTCGAGCTTCAGCCTCGAACCAATCAAATGAAGTTATACATACTAGGGTTGGGGTAGATGGTAGATGGTAGGTTTGATGCATCAAATCTAGAGATCGGCCCGGGCCGGTGTCGGGCCGCGGGCCGACCGGGCCGGGCCGGGGCCGACGCTCAATCAGACGGCCCGGCCCGGGCCCGGCCCTGCTGCACTGCGGCCCGCGGCATAAAGTAAAAACAGTCAAAAAACAGTCGAAAAGTAATCGAAAAAAAGGCTGAAAGTAGTCGAAAAGTAGTCGAAAAATAGGCAAAAAGTAATCGAAAAAAGGCGGAAAATAGTCGAAAAATAAACGAAAAGTAGTTGAATAACAGTTCAAAAGCAGTTTGAAAACAGTCGGAAAGTTGTTGAAAAAAGGCTAAAAGTAGTTGTAACCGGTCAACATTTTACTACTATGGTGATGGGACCTAGGTTTAACCCTTTCTTTCTTATATTGACATATATGTCACGCAGCTTTGCACTAAGTTTTCCATATAAAAACGAAGCTGTTTCTGGTCATATCTTACATTGACAAATACGTCAATATGTTTAAATGTTATACCACAACAATTTGTAAGGTGGAGCAGGCTGATTGCTGGCTTATTTGCGCACAAGGCTGACAGATTGAAAGGCTGGATGTTGGACGATTTGTGAACAACAGAAACGGTACAAAATTACAGTAAGATCGTCAACGAAAATTTTTTTCTAATACTATTGCTTTCTAAGAACGTAATTATGTTGGTTTTTGTGAAAAAAATCAGTCAATTTACAAGAATAATTCTTTTTTTCCCATTGACATATATGTCAATATAAGACACTAACGAATGGATTTTATGGGAAATGGACATGTAACGAATTTTGGTCGTAAAACTAAAAAATACTATTTATTTTGATATAGAAGCATGAAATTAAGTATGCTTGTTGATGAATTTGTTCAAGATTAATTATTTTTGTCGGTTTTGTAATGTTTTAGATGTCACTTCCAGTTTTGGAGTCTGAAGTCAGCATCAAAGTTGTCGAAAACTACCACCTGGGAATTGCTTCAAGGGAGTCGCAGGTCGTTTTTATTCCAGATGGGCGCGTATCTGATGTCGAATTGGATTCAAACGATTCCGACGAAGACGCGCCACGAGTTCAAATTAACCGGAAGAACCTCAATGGCGAACTCAGTGATTCTAACACCGAAGCTTCCGACGGTGATGATACTGAAAGCAATCAAAATTATACGGCAACGGAGGAAACTGCTGGACCATCACATTTTGTGCACCGACAGTTTGATGACGTGACGTCGAGGACGGCAGATAGTGGTTCGTCTGATGTCCGAGTCACAAGTTTGACAGGCCCGAACTTATCCGGGTGTAGAAGATCCGGTCCAAGAATTTCGCGTCCCTCAACGCAGATTGCTGCCGCACCCTCTGAACAGTCGTCAGTATGTCAAAAGCGTCACAGTTCCAGTCACAAACGAGTTTTTCGGTGGCGTAAACATAAATCGCCTTTACGCCGTCAAGTTGTCTTTACTGGACCAAGCTTTAGTCTGCCACCGGCTAACTGGAAACCAAATGACTATTTCAAATTTTTTATGCCCCCTGAAGCGTTTGAGCTTATGGCAGAAGAAAGTAACCGTTACTGTGTTGAGAAAACTGGTCGATCGTTGGGTGCTGCTCCAGGCGAAATGGAACATGATGGGTGTTGTCAAATGGCCCAGATACCGAATGATTTGGAATCCTAAACTAGGCTGGCCAGCAGTTGCTGATATCATGGGACTGACACGGTATGAAAAATTGAGACAATTTTTTCATTTGGCAGACAACTCAACGATGCCTCTGCCAGATGCAACGGCGAATGAAAGAGACCCACTTTTTAAAGTGCGACTATTGTGGGACCTGGTTTTGTCCAGATGCCAGAGCCTGGAGCCAGAAGAACGACATTCCATAGATGAACAAATCATTCTGTTAAAAGGCAGAAGCCGCTATAAGCAATACAATCCCAAAAAACCGTCGAAGTGGGGATTTAAAGTTTTTACTCGTTCCGGTGCTAGTGGTCTGGTGTATGATTTTCAATTTTATTCTGGCAAAACGACAATGCCAGTTGGCCAGTTTGGGTTATCCGGTGACATTGTGCTGCATTTGTGCCGCAATCTTGCACCTAACGTGGGCCACAAACTATATTTTGACAACTGGTTTGCTAGCGCTGATCTAATGGATCAATTGCTTGAAACTGGCTATTTGGCTACCGCTACAATTAGATCAAATCGAATGGGAAACTGCGAACTAAAATCTGAGAAAGAATTGAAATCGGAGGGACGAGGATCGTTTGACTGGAAAGTCGATGCAAACTCGGGTCTGATTGTCGTACGATGATTTGACAGTGGGTGTGTCCATTTGATGGTATTGAGCCACTCGGGGAGGCAAAAAGGTATAGCCATGCTGAGAAAAAGCAAATTTGAATTCCTCGCCCTGCTGTCGTTGCGGAATACAATGCTCATATTTGTGGTGTCGATCTCACGGATATGCTGCAGGCGCTGTACCGTATACATGCTCGATCAAATAAGTATTATATCAGAATTGTTCATTATTTATTCTCCATGGCGATTGTCAATGGGTGGAACCTGAAGCGACGTCATGATCGCATCACTGGTAGCTCTGACGATTCTGATTCGCTGCTCTCTTTTATGTTGTCTGTTTCCGAGTCCTTGTGCCACGCCGGCAAAGCGACAATGAAAAAAGTAGGCCGTCCGAGTAAAAACTTGAGTGAAACACCCACAGTTTTTAAGAAGCGAAAAGTCAATCCACAGGGGTCGTCTAAAGAAATTCGAGACGATCAAGTCGGCCACTGGCCAACCCATGACCCTAACCAGCGGCAGCAATGCGTGTTTTGTCATCAGGGTCGTACAGATGTCCGCGGCGCAAAATGTGGCGTCTTTTTGTGCTTGGTTAGAAAAAGAAATTGTATTGTCGATTATCATAATTAAAGTTTAACCAAACGATTTTGAGCCATCAAAAAAGCAAAGGAACAAACAAAATCAATTTATATAAACTAAGATGAAATTACAGTGGCGGTTATAGGCAGTAGTTCTTTCATGGCTCATCATATTTTGGTCAAGCACTCGAACTGTACTGAATATCTCGACAGTTGGTTTTAGTTTAGTTTGACACTATTATAATGCTCTGTTAACAAGAATTTTGATTTTGATAAGTAGCTTAAAGTTTATAATCGGCTATTAGCGACTTCATCTAACTTTCATCAAAGAAACGGAATTTACAAAATGTGCTAACTGTGTTTCAGTTTTAAATTGATTCGTACCTTACAGCCGTTTGTTTATTAACCCAGCGAGATTGCAGTACATCAGTAATATTGGGGGGAAAGTGGAGGCGTGATAATTTCTATTTCTTTCGAACCGACAAACGGCTGTAAGTCTCAATCAAGCCTGAGGTTTAGACGTCTAAGATATTATACGCATGTTTTAAGCTTAGTTCATACTTTGTCCGTAAACGTGTCCGTTTGTCCGTGAGCAAAAAGTCTGCGCAACTGTTGCATAAAAATCAACAGCAATAACAATCAAGCCCAGTTTTTCGTATGCACAGCAGGTATGGCAGATGTTCATGAATTCGCAAAAACCACGGAGTTATCAGTAGCTGCATTTCCGTACTAGCCCTTTTCAGTATAGACAGTTTCTTATGTACCAATTAAGTATGAAGTACTCGTAATACTAGTCTACGTCTAGTCCAAGTCTAGTCTTGTGACAACAAACTTTAGTTAGAATTATTGTTACATCTGTTACAATTGGTTTGTTTCTTGTTAGGAATTTGACAGTTGGTTGTTTTTTGTAATAAGTTACACTATATGACTTTTGTTTTTTTGTAATGTGACTTCATGTTGTACTTAATCTTTTCACCGCAAGTTCGCTAGTTAGAATTGTTACATTGTTACACTTGGTTTCTTCTTATTTGGAATTGACAGTTTGTTGTTTTTGTAATAAAGCGTTGGCCTTTATGCCGTGCCCAATTTTTTCACGACGGGGATACCCCTTGCCCCCCCAGAATCAGCCTCTAACAGTGTGAATTGTAAGCGCCAGGCAATACTAACTGTAGATATATTTTAGCATTTGAACAAAAGCGTATGCACAAGTGATTGCCTTAATAATCACAGGAAAAGTAATTTGTACCAGGGTGGTATATGAACCCCCAGTCAAAACCAACAGATATTTTAGGAACAATTAACATTTAGAACCGGATGTATTACCAGTGGCATACCAGAATCTGGTTGGAGATGGTCAGTAAAAGACCTAATGGGTAGCAATTAGGTTAAGGTGCATGCCGATTGGGCACCTACGAACCTTTCTAAAACCGATTTGTAGCCGATATTTACGCTGAACTACAAGAAAATGTGAAACAAAATATCTTCGGGTCATATCTTATATTGACATATATGTCAATGTTTTGCAAACATTCTGAAACATTCAAATTTTTGAAACTTTTATAAAAACATGTATATTAGGATAGATTTAAAGAGGTTTACGTAAGTGAAAATTTTTTTCGGCCAAAAAAGTACCCTCTAAGAAAGAAAGGGTTAAATTATTAATAATGACATTACGTAAGATGACTGTAGTGTGACTAACATAAGAGTCACAAACTAAAGGTCACACAAAGTGAGTAACCTATGAGTAACTATGACTCAATTGGTAGAGTATAAAAGGGAGCTGTCCTTAGCTCCATCAGTCTAGCGGAGACTCAACGACCAGCCAGCTAGGGTGAACTTAACTGAGGCTCGAGCAGCGCAGTTAGTCTAGTTCGAGACTCAACGAGCAGCCAGCTAGGGCTGAACTGAACTGAAGGCTCTTTAGGAGCAGCGCCAGTTAGTCTAGTTCGAGACTCATCGACCAGCCAGCTAGGGCTGAACTGAACTGAAAGCTCTTTAGGAGCAGCGCAGTTAGTTTAGTTTAGAGACTCAACTAACGAGCAACCAGCTTGGGCTGAACTTGACTTAGGCTCTTTAGGAGCAGCGCAGCGAGTCTAGCTTGAGACTCTAAAGCCTGGTTCATACTCGTCCCTAAGCGTTGTCCCTGTCCTTAAGCGCTGTCTTTGTCCCTGTCCCTAGGTGTCCTTGTCCCTGTCTCCTAATGCTTTGTCCCTGTCCTTAAGAATTGTCCCTAAGGTCTATAGGGAATGTCCTTGTCCCTGTCCTTAGAGGTAATTGATTCATACTCCTTGAGGACAAGGAAATAGTCTTTCTCACATGAACTAATGTTCAAACGTCATTGAATAATCTGCGTTTTATTTAAAGTACCGTGAAAAAGTTATCAACCCTATTTATAGGCTGAAAAAAAAGAAAATCCAAAATTTCGAATATGGGATTCGAACTCTGATCTATAGGTTAAAAAGCAAAAATCATAACCACTCGACTTCCAAGGTATGGAAAACGGGGCGCTAGAACATCTTTATGAACTTCTGGTATATTTGGGGTTGGTAGAAAAATTGAAAACCAAATATTTTTCACGCAAGTATGTGTTAAATAACCCAAAAATAACGATAGACTTAATATCGCAACACAATCCCACTACATTCTTTCACTAGTAGGCGAGATAATCCGTGATTGGCTGTTCTTGGTGTCACATGTAGTAACTGCCGTATTTTGATTGGCCGAGTTGCTTAGGGACAAGGAAAAAGTAGAACATTGCTCAACATTGCTTAGGGACACAGGGACAGTCCTTATGGCTGCTTAAGGACATTCCCTAAGCTGCTTAGGGACAAGTATGAATCAATCGCAGCTTAGGGACAGGGAAAGGGAAAAGGACACCAGAAAAGTATGAATCAAACCCGCATAGGGACAGGGACATTTCTTAGGGACAAGGACAGTCCTTAAGGACGAGTATGAACCGGGCTTAAGAGAAGCCGGCTTGGGCTAAACATTAGGCTCTAGTAGGAGCAGCGAGTCTAGCTTGAGACTCAACACTACACAGGATCACCCCAGGCTCACACACGCATACTCACACCCCACTCACAGCTGACCACTGTTTCTTCGTGTATTGTAATAAACGTTATTGTGTCTATTCTGTGTCTGTGTTCATTGTTGAACTAGGGCGTAGTAGGACTAAGTTACCTCTGACAGACATTTAGGCAAGAATAGGTCAGGGTTGGAATAGGACCTGCTGAAGGTTGCTAAGCGTACAGTGCAACGCAACCTACTTGTAACCCACCCGGTTACATAGTCGAATAAAAGGCTAAAACTATTAGAACAATGTCAAAAATAGGCGGAAAACAGTCTAAAAACAGTCACGCAAAGTCCTAGGATTGAAAAAAGATTAAAGCTTCCTTATTACACTTCTGAGCCTGATCCTAAGACAGATTTAAGGGAAGGTTGTGAATCCCAGCCTTGGTTTTATGAATACGAAAAGCCGGGCGTTTAAGGGGGTAGTGTCCCGAAAGCAGTTTTGCTCAGAGAGAGAGAGCAAAACAGAGAGCTTTTTGCTTTGAAATAGTACGTTCAATCAGAAGCTAGTCCAACGCAGTATGGTGTCAAATAATTAGTGCCAGACACCATCCTACCAATATCGACAAATCTTGGACAAATCGCCATTAGTAAGCAGGACATCACACAATAGGCGACATAAAAGTTCGACAAATCAAGCCAGATATCAGATTGGCCAGCTTGTGGTGTACACATGATGTGTAGACGCACAATTTTTTGCGCCAAATTAGAATAAAAACGGAAGGTGCGTTTTTCTTTTGATTTTAAAACGCGTCAGACTTTTCACCATTTATCATTATTGCTATGAGTACTTCACAGGTTCCCAATCTCAGTTCAAACAGGTATATACTCCAACCCCTAGCAATTTGCACTAAATTTTGTGTGCATAAACTATAACTTATGTCTATCAGTCTGTGAACAAACACAAATTTAAATGTGACGAAAACATGGAATGTGAATAGGTTTCAAACGTCATTTTTCCGACTTTCGACATCTTCAACTACATGTATATATATGCTGTACCAATTTTCTAGCTTGACAGAATTATTGACCTTTGTCCTTTAGATAGATTTTCAAAATATAGAAAAACTATTTCAACATTTCCTACAACTTATCCGAAATTCGCTCTTTGCGCATCCCCCTTTAGCCGGGCTTGATGCAAGTGAGCACCGGATAAAAGCCTTGGTTACACTTTTATAAATCCGATAAGACGCCAAGATTTTTAAAAAATTTTGAAACAAAGTTCACAAAAGCCGTTTTTTTGACATTCAGGCAACTTGACTCGAGTTCACGGTGGATTTCCCCAAGAAGATGGAGCTAAAAATGTGTACAGTACTGCATATGAATCGGAAATTTTTTTAAGCGGGGCAATTGGAAGCAAATGGAGACCGTCAAATCAGTACATATATAAGCGTATTAAACTAGGAGATCTGCATACCGTATGTACTCACACATACATAGAGTTTTGAGACAAAAACAAGAAACACTAAGCTATATATATACAGTCTGTGCAAAAAAAGTTCTCTGTTCGTCGGCGTCGACGAGCTTCTCGTTCGCGAAAAGTGACAAACGGTGCCGGAAGTGACGAACAAAAAATTGTCAATTTTTCACTTTTTTACACTGAAAATGTGTTTTGGAGCACTTTTTAAAAAATTTTTGAAAAAAATTTTTGTTCGTCACTTTCCGGCCACCGTTCGTCACTTGTCGCAAACGACGAAGCTCGTCGTATGCCGACGAACAGGGAACTTTTTTTGCATAGTACTGTAGGCAGGAAATTTCAACTTTAAACTAAATGTTCCTTGCGCTCAGCCTTGGCCGGAGAATTAGACTTAGGGCCTTTTCACAAATTATATTAACGAGATTAGATCACCGCGATTAGCTCAACTTGATTAGCGCTCGTTAATCGGTTTTCATAAATTCAAATATTAGCGCGATTAAGATTAGCGATATTAACAGGATCAAGATCCAAAATATTAGCGCGATCAACTATATTAACTTGATTAACGCATATAATGCTGCATATTATAGCGCACGCTGAAAAATTTCAGCACGCTGGTATTATATGCATAGATTTTATATGCTGCCACGTCGTTAGGTTTGCAACAAACAACGACATTTTTTTTTTTTTATATATATATATATATATATATATATATATATATATATATATATATATATATATATATATATATATATATATATATATATATATATTATATAAATAATCAAAATGTGCATAAATGTCAACTACCCTAAAATGTAAAGACAAAAGTGTAATGATAAAAACCAAAAACTTTAAAGGTTAAAAAGACTCTAACCTACTGGACCGAGGCCCGTTTAGAAGAATTTTCATTTTGGCTGTCAAATACAGCTGGTCTAGTTTCTAGACATATTTTGAAAATCGGCACATCAAATAAAAGTATATAGGATCAAAACTTCAAAAGTATTATGGATCATCATTATTATATCAAAAGTATAATGAAAAAGTACGACTATTTTTTATTGGCCAGCTTGGTAGCCAGGTACATTATTTGCACACTCCGGTCAAAAAAGGACGTTTAGGAACGTAACCAAGTGCTAAGCTGGCCAATTGGAAGCGTGTGTTACTCTTCCCATTATATATTCTTGATATACCTAATGTACATATCCCTATGTGATTAAAAAGTAGACCAGAGCAGTAAGTAGTGGTCAAAACTCAAAAGTATTTTGTAACCATTCTTGCCCCTTTTTCAGTATTTATGCCACGTGCCATCCCCCTCCATAAAAGTGTGGCCCAATAGTAGCGCCCCGAGCCACAACAGTAGTAGGGCTGGGCACGGTTACACGGTACGAACCGTGTACACGCGTGTAACCGTGTACACGCTAAGCTTAGCGTGTACACGGTTAGGGGTCACTATCCGCGTTTACTTAGCGGTTACAGCGTGTACACGTTAAGACACAGTAACCGCGGATACTGTAACTGTTTACTCTAAACGGATAGTGTAACCGGTTACTCTAAACGGATAGTGTAACCGGTTACTCTAAACGGATAGTGTAAACGGTTACTCTAACCGGATAGTGTAACAGGTTACACTATCCGTTTTCCGACTTCGTGTACCCGTTAAAAAAATGTCGTTTGGCTGCTGAATGTACGCAAATGAGCCTACATACAATCGCGCGCAAGCGATTTGCCTGTGTGTTACTTCATATACGCATGTGTGTGCAAGCTATATTCTTCAAGATATATAAAGGCATTTATACTGACAGCTCAGCATTGTCCCAGTAGCTCATATGGTAGCTTGCTGGTCTGCAGATCTAGAGATGGGTGGTTCGTATCTTCCCTTGGTCATTCCTCCCCCTCTGCTTCTTGACGTTTAGTAACCGTGTAACCGTTTAGTAACCGTGTAACCGTTTAGTAACCGTGTAACCGTTTAGTAACCGTGTAACCGTTAGTAACCGTGTAACCGTTTACACGGTTAGTATCCGTGTAAACGGCTACACGGATACTTAGCGTGTAAACGGTTACACGGTTACACGGATAATTAGCGTGTACACGCGGATAATTGCAGTAACCGTTAGTTAGCGTGTACACGCGGTTACTAGCCTTCGAAACTAACCGTGTACACGGATAGTGATTTTGTAACCGTGCCCAGCCCTAAACAGTAGAGGACTCAATACATATTCTTTGTACGTTTTTGGCTTTTGCATAAATATACAGGTGCCTGTCTGAACTACATTAAACATTATTGATCATTAAACATTTGTTGTGTTCAAAAATAGTCGCAAGAACAGAAATATTTGATAGTACACGACTGCAAAGCTGACAACAAGTGTTAAATTAATAGGAGTAGTTAATTAATAGGTAAGAATTAATTCATTAATAGGTAGTATTGAAACAGGTAAGATTACCTAATCAATTTAAAAATCAACTACAGTAAGCCAATAAATGCGAGTAAATTGTTGCTTAAGGGGGTAGTGTAAAAGTTTCCCTGTTCGTCGGCGTACGACGAGCTTCGTCGTTCGCGACAAGTGACGAACGGAAAAGGTGGCCGGAAAGTGACGAACAAAAAATTTTTTCAAAAAATTTTTAAAAAGTGCTCCAAAACACATTTTCAGTGTAAAAAAGTGAAAAATTGACAATTTTTTGTTCGTCACTTTCCGGCCACCGCTTGTCACTTTTCGCGAACGACGAAGCTCGTCGTACGCTGACGAACAGAGAACTTTTTTTGCACAGTACTGTATATATATAGCTTAGTGTTTCTTGTTTTTGTCTCAAAACTCTATGTATGTGTGAGTACATACGGTATGCAGCATCTCCTAGTTTAATACGCTTATATATGTACTGATTTGACGGTCTTCCATTTGCTTCCAATTGCCCCGCTTAAAAAAATTTCCGATTCATATGCAGTACTGTACACATTTTTAGCTCCATCTTCTTGGGGAAATCCACCGTGAACCTCCGGAGTCACTCAAGTTGCCTGCAATGTTGCAAAAAGACGGCTTTTGTGCAACTTTGTTTCAAAATTTTTTAAAAATCTTGGGCGTCTTGCATCGGTATTTATAAAAGTGTAACCAAGGCTTTTATCCGGACTTGCTCACTTGCATCAAGCCCGGCTAAAGGGGGTAGTGTCGCGAAAGCAGTCGAATTTGCGCGATTGTGAAGCTTGTTCAGTGAAATGTTGTAAATAGTTTTTTCTATATTTTGAAAATCTATCTAAAGGACAAAGGTCAATAATTCTGTCAAGCTTCAGCAAAATTGGTACAGCATATATATACATGTAGTTTGCAATGATGTCGCAAAGTCGGAAAAATGACGTTTTGAAAACCTATTCACATTCCATGTTTTCGTCACATTTATCAATTTTTGTGTTCAGTTTGTTTGCACAGACTGATAGTACATAAGTTATAGTTTATGCACACAAAATTTAGTGCAAATTGCTTGAGGGGTTGCGGAGTATATACCTGTTTGAACTGTGAGACTGTGTGGAACCTGTGAAGTACTCATAGCAATAATGATAAATGGTGAAAAGTCTGGACGCGTATTTTAAAATCAAAAGAAAAACGCACCTTCCGTTTTTATGCTAATTTGGCGCAAAAAATTGTGCGTCTACACATCATGTGTACACCACAAGCTGGCCAATCTGATATCTGGCTTGATTTGTCGAACTTTTATGTCGCCTATTGTGTGATGTCCTGCTTACTAATGGCGATTTGTCCAAGATTTGTCGATATTGGTAGGATGGTGTCTGGCACTAATTATTTGACACCATACTGCGTTGGACTAGCTTCTGATTGAACGTACTATTGCAAAGCAAAAAGCTCTCTGTTTTGCTCTCTCTCTCTGAGCAAAACTGCTTTCGGGACACTACCCCTATAAACGCCCGGCTTTTTGTATTCATAAAACCAAGGCTGGGATTCACAACCTTCCCTTAAAAATCTGTCTTAGGATCAGGCTCAGAAGTGTAATAAGGAAGCTTTAATCTTTTTTCAATCCTAGGACTTTGCGTGACTGTTTTTAGACTGTTTTCCGCCTATTTTTGACATTGTTCTAATAGTTTTAGCCTTTTATTCGACTATGTAACCGGGTTGGTTACAAGTAGGTTGCGTTGCACTGTACGCTTAGCAACCTTCAGCAGGTCCTATTCCAACCCTGACCTATTCTTGCCTAAATGTCTGTCAGAGGTAACTTAGTCCTACTACGCCCTAGTTCAACAATGAACACAGACACAGAATAGGCACAATAACGTTTATTCCAATACATGAAGAAACAGTGGTTAACTGTGAGTGGGGTGTGAGTATGCGTGTGTGAGCCTGGGGTGATCCTGTGTAGTGTTGAGTCTCAAGCTAGACTCGCTGCTCCTACTAGAGCCTAATGTTTAGCCCAACCCGGCTTCTCTTAAGAACGGTTCATACTCGTCCTTAAGTACTGTCCTTGTCCCTAAGAAATGTCCCTGTCCCTATGCGGGTTTGATTCATACTTTTCTGGTGTCCTTTTCTCTTTCCATGTCCCTAAGCTGCGATTGATTCATACTTGTCCCTAAGCAGCTTAGGGAATGTCCTTAAGCAGCCATAAGGACTGTCCTTGTGTCCCTAAGCAATGTTGAGCAATGTTCTACTTTTTCCCTGTCCCTAAGCAACTCGGCCAATCAAAATACGGCAGTTACTACATGTGACACCAAGAACAGCCAATCACGAATTATCTAGCCTACTAGTGAAAGAATGTAGTGGGATTGTGTTGCGATATTAAGTCTATCGTTATTTTTGGGTTATTTAACACATATTTGCGTGAAAAATATTTGGTTTTCAATTTTTCTACCAACCCGAAATATACCAGAAGTTCATAAAGATGTTCTAGCGCCCCGTTTTCCATACCTTGGAAGTCGAGTGGTTATGATTTTTGCTTTTTAACCTATAGATCAGAGTTCGAATCCCATATTCGAAATTTTGGATTTTCTTTTTTTTCAGCCTATAAATAGGGTTGATAACTTTTTCACGGTACTTTAAATAAAACGCAGATTATTCAATGACGTTTGAACATTAGTTCATGTGAGAAAGACTATTTCCTTGTCCTCAAGGAGTATGAATCAATTACCTCTAAGGACAGGGACAAGGACATTCCCTATAGACCTTAGGGACAATTCTTAAGGACAGGGACAAAGCATTAGGAGACAGGGACAAGGACACCTAGGGACAGGGACAAAGATAGCGCTTAAGGACAGGGACAACGCTTAGGGACGAGTATGAACCAGGCTTTAGAGTCTCAAGCTAGACTCGCTGCGCTGCTCCTAAAGAGCCTAAGTCAAGTTCAGCCCAAGCTGGTTGCTCGTTAGTTGAGTCTCTAAACTAAACTAACTGCGCTGCTCCTAAAGAGCTTTCAGTTCAGTTCAGCCCTAGCTGGCTGGTCGATGAGTCTCGAACTAGACTAATGGCGCTGCTCCTAAAGAGCCTTCAGTTCAGTTCAGCCCTAGCTGGCTGCTCGTTGAGTCTCGAGAGTCTCGAACTAGACTAATGGAGCTAAGGACAGCTCCCTTTTATACTCTACCAATTGAGTCATAGTTACTCATAGGTTACTCACTTTGTGTGACCTTTAGTTTGTGACTCTTATGTTAGTCACACTACAGTCATCTTACGTAATGTCATTATTAGTAATTTAACCCTTTCTTTCTTAGAGGGTACTTTTTTGGCCGAAAAAATTTTTCACTTACGTAAACCTCTTTAAATCTATCCTAATATACATGTTTTTATAAAAGTTTCAAAAATTTGAATGTTTCAGAATGTTTGCAAAACATTGACATATATGTCAATATAAGATATGACCCGAAGATATTTTGTTTCACATTTTCTTGTAGTTCAGCGTAAATATCGGCTACAAATCGGTTTTAGAAAGGTTCGTAGGTGCCCAATCGGCATGCACCTTAACCTAATTGCTACCCATTAGGTCTTTTACTGACCATCTCCAACCAGATTCTGGTATGCCACTGGTAATACATCCGGTTCTAAATGTTAATTGTTCCTAAAATATCTGTTGGTTTTGACTGGGGGTTCATATACCACCCTGGTACAAATTACTTTTCCTGTGATTATTAAGGCAATCACTTGTGCATACGCTTTTGTTCAAATGCTAAAATATATCTACAGTTAGTATTGCCTGGCGCTTACAATTCACACTGTTAGAGGCTGATTCTGGTAACCAAGTGTAACAATGTAACAATTCTAACTAGCGAACTTGCGGTGAAAAGATTAAGTACAACATGAAGTCACATTACAAAAAAACAAAAGTCATATAGTGTAACTTATTACAAAAAACAACCAACTGTCAAATTCCTAACAAGAAACAAACCAATTGTAACAGATGTAACAATAATTCTAACTAAAGTTTGTTGTCACAAGACTAGACTTGGACTAGACGTAGACTAGTATTACGAGTACTTCATACTTAATTGGTACATAAGAAACTGTCTATACTGAAAAGGGCTAGTACGGAAATGCAGCTACTGATAACTCCGTGGTTTTTGCGAATTCATGAACATCTGCCATACCTGCTGTACATACGAAAAACTGGGCTTGATTGTTATTGCTGTTGATTTTTATGCAACAGTTGCGCAGACTTTTTGCTCACGGACAAACGGACACGTTTACGGACAAAGTATGAACTAAGCTTAAAACATGCGTATAATATCTTAGACGTCTAAACCTCAGGCTTGATTGAGACTTACAGCCGTTTGTCGGTTCGAAAGAAATAGAAATTATCACGCCTCCACTTTCCCCCCAATATTACTGATGTACTGCAATCTCGCTGGGTTAATAAACAAACGGCTGTAAGGTACGAATCAATTTAAAACTGAAACACAGTTAGCACATTTTGTAAATTCCGTTTCTTTGATGAAAGTTAGATGAAGTCGCTAATAGCCGATTATAAACTTTAAGCTACTTATCAAAATCAAAATTCTTGTTAACAGAGCATTATAATAGTGTCAAACTAAACTAAAACCAACTGTCGAGATATTCAGTACAGTTCGAGTGCTTGACCAAAATATGATGAGCCATGAAAGAACTACTGCCTATAACCGCCACTGTAATTTCATCTTAGTTTATATAAATTGATTTTGTTTGTTCCTTTGCTTTTTTGATGGCTCAAAATCGTTTGGTTAAACTTTAATTATGATAATCGACAATACAATTTCTTTTTCTAACCAAGCACAAAAAGACGCCACATTTTGCGCAGCGGACATCTGTACGACCCTGATGACAAAACACGCATTGCTGCCGCTGGTTAGGGTCATGGGTTGGCCAGTGGCCGACTTGATCGTCTCGAATTTCTTTAGACGACCCCTGTGGATTGACTTTTCGCTTCTTAAAAACTGTGGGTGTTTCACTCAAGTTTTTACTCGGACGGCCTACTTTTTTCATTGTCGCTTTGCCGGCGTGGCACAAGGACTCGGAAACAGACAACATAAAAGAGAGCAGCGAATCAGAATCGTCAGAGCTACCAGTGATGCGATCATGACGTCGCTTCAGGTTCCACCCATTGACAATCGCCATGGAGAATAAATAATGAACAATTCTGATATAATACTTATTTGATCGAGCATGTATACGGTACAGCGCCTGCAGCATATCCGTGAGATCGACACCACAAATATGAGCATTGTATTCCGCAACGACAGCAGGGCGAGGAATTCAAATTTGCTTTTTCTCAGCATGGCTATACCTTTTTGCCTCCCCGAGTGGCTCAATACCATCAATTGGACACACCCACTGTCAAATCATCGTACGACAATCAGACCCGAGTTTGCATCGACTTTCCAGTCAAACGATCCTCGTCCCTCCGATTTCAATTCTTTCTCAGATTTTAGTTCGCAGTTTCCCATTCGATTTGATCTAATTGTAGCGGTAGCCAAATAGCCAGTTTCAAGCAATTGATCCATTAGATCAGCGCTAGCAAACCAGTTGTCAAAATATAGTTTGTGGCCCACGTTAGGTGCAACAATTGCGGCACAAATGCAGCACAATGTCACCGGATAACCCAAACTGGCCAACTGGCATTGTCGTTTTGCCAGAATAAAATTGAAAATCATACACCAGACCACTAGCACCGGAACGAGTGAAAAACTTTAAATCCCCACTTCGACGGTTTTTTTGGATTGTATTGCTTATAGCGGCTTCTGCCTTTTAACAGAATGATTTGCTCATCTATGGAATGTCGTTCTTCTGGCTCCAGGCTCTGGCATCTGCACAAACCAGGTCCCACAATAGTCGCACTTTAAAAAGTGGGTCTCTTTCATTCGCCGTTGCATCTGGCAGAGGCATCGTTGAGTTGTCTGCCAAATGAAAAAATTGTCTAAATTTTTCATACCGTGTAAGTCCCATGATATCAGCAACTGCTGGCCAGCCTAGTTTAGGATTCCAAATCATTCGGTATCTGGGCCATTTGACAACACCCATCATGTTCCATTTCGCCTGGAGCAGCACCCAACGATCGACCAGTTTTTCTCAACACAGTAACGGTTACTTTCTTCTGCCATAAGCTCAAACGCTTCAGGGGGCATAAAAAAATTTGAAACAGTCATTTGGTTTCCAGTTAGCCGGTGCAGACTAAAGCTTGGTCCAGTAAAGACAACTTGACGGCGTAAAGGCGATTTATGTTTACGCCACCGAAAAACTGGTTTGTGACTGGAACTGTGACGCTTTTGACATACTGACGACTGTTCAGAGGGTGCGGCAGCAATCCCTGCGTTCAGGGACGCGAAATTCTTGGACCGGATCTTCTACACCCGGATAAGTTCGGGCCTGTCAAACTTTGACTCGGACATCAGACGAACCACTATCTGCCGTCCTCGACGTCACGTCATCAAACTGTCGGTGCACAAAATGTGATGGTCCAGCAGTTTCCTCCGTTGCCGTATAATTTTGATCGCTTTCAGTATCATCACCGTCGGAAGCTTCGGTGCTAGAATCACTGAGTTCGCCATTGAGGTTCTTCCTGTTAATTTGAACTCGTGGCGCGTCTTCGTCGGAATCGTTTGAATCAATTCGACATCAGATACGCGCCCATCTGGAATAAAAACGACCTGCGACTCCCTTGAAGCAATTCCCAGGTGGTAGTTTTCGACAACTTTGATGCTGACTTCATATTTTCAAAACTGGAAGTGACATCTAAAACATTACAAAACCGACAAAAATAATTAACCTTGAACAAATTCATCAACAAGCATACTTAATTTCATGCTTCTATATTAAAATAAATAGTATTTTTTAGTTTTACGACCAAAATTCGTTACATGTCCATTTCCCATAAAATCCATTCGTTAGTGTCTTATATTGACATATATGTCAATGGGAAAAAAAGAACTACTCTTGTAAATTGACTGATTTTTTTCACAAAAAACAACATAATTACGTTCTTAGAAAGCAATAGTATTAGAAAAAAATTTTTGTTGACGATCTTACTGTAATTTTGTACCGTTTCTTTTGTTCACAAATCGTCCAACATCCAGCCTTTCAATCTGTCAGGCTTGTGCGCAAATAAGCCAGCAATCAGCCTGCTCCACCTTACAAATTGTTGTGGTATAACATTTAAACATATTGACGTATTTGTCAATGTAAGATATGACCAGAAACAGCTTCGTTTTTATATGGAAAACTTAGTGCAAAGCTGCGTGACATATATGTCAATATAAGAAAGAAAGGGTTAAACCTAGGTCCCATCACCATAGTAGTAAAATGTTGACCGGTTACAACTACTTTTAGCCTTTTTTCAACAACTTTCCGACTGTTTTCAAACTGCTTTTGAACTGTTATTCAACTACTTTTCGTTTATTTTTCGACTATTTTCCGCCTTTTTTCGATTACTTTTTGCCTATTTTTCGACTACTTTTCGACTACTTTCAGCCTTTTTTTCGATTACTTTTTCGACTGTTTTTTGACTG